>VZUI01024733.1:0-15440 GCA_013401135.1 Cettia cetti | reverse complement strand
TTTTATTTTATTTTATTTTATTTTATTTTATTTTATTTTATTTTATTTTATTTTATTTTATTTTATTTTATTTTCTGGTAACTCTCCAGACTTCTTGGAATCCTCTAAAGTTTAATACTCAATCAGAAAATGTAGCATTTCCCAGTAAAACCCCTTATTTATTAAATTGCCTATTATGAATTTTCCTGTTAACAGACTCCTGAAGAAGGTCTGGCAATATCACATCATAAAAAATCAGCAAAGTCTCCTGTAATCTGGAATTCATTCTCTTACAATCTTGCAGACTTGCTAAATACCTACAAAAGATAAGGACTTTGTGGCATTTGAAGAATAATGAATGTACAGTATGGAATATGGAAGAAACTAGTAGGCTAAACTTCTGCAAAGTCAAATCTTTTATTGTCAGAAGCTGTTCTTGAAACTGAACTTACTTCCTTTCAGATAGATTTTTACCTGACTATGACAACCTGTAGAAAAATAGGATGTGAAATTCTCCTTGATGACTCAAAAACATCTCAGTGTGGGGAATCTCTATATCTCCAGTGGTGTCTTTCCAACAGTATCTCAATCTCCATAAATTCCATCAAGACTTGCTTTAACAGTGCCAGTTGCCAGTGCAGGTTCCCACTGCTGTCGTTCAAAGGGATTACTGACCTCTGGCCGTGTGGAAGAAGATGCAGCTTCTAAGAACTCACATCTGGAAGCATTATAATAAACACCATATGCTCACACTGATCCTTCTTTTCCATTTCACCTGCATATTGTCAGCAGGCAAAGTGCCACCTTCACTGTACAGACTAAAATAGAAAATGGCCTAGCTTCTGCTGTCACAACATTTATTTCAGTGCTTCAAGTCACGACTTCCTGTCTTCTAATGTTTGCCTCACTGAAGTTAAAAGACAGGGTAACCTGCATATGCTACAGCTTGGAATTACGTTGCATGTTTGATGGTGAAACAAGCAGAGACATTATTCCCTCCACCTGTCCTTGGCTGCTTGCTTGTACTTTCACACAGGCAGGAAATTACAATAATAACTAAAAAAAAAGGCAAAAAAAAAGGCAAAAAAAAAAAAAAAAAAATCTGTGCATTACTGCTTAGAGGACATCTCCAATATTTAGATGAAAAAATTGCCTTCAGATTCATTGCTGTAAAAAAGCAGTGGTTACTTTTGGGATGAAGACAATTGCTGAGGAAAAGTGCCATGAAAACCTAGAATAAAATGTATGTAGGGAAAATCTGCATATTGTGTCCCAGAATACTTTGTAAGATTTCTGTTAACTAGAGGCTGTTTGATAAAAAGCAATATACATTTAAAATAATTCACAAGCGATGTATCAAGGAAAGTTGTGATTAATTTTCTCTGGTTGTGTTGTCCAGCTTAATAGATGACCTTTCAAAAATAGATTTCCATATACTGTTGCTTTCCCCAAATTATAGAATAAAATACTGTTATGAATTCTGCAGAAACTATCACGGATACTAGGAAGTCCAGAGAAATAAGTGACAGTCCAGTTCTTACATCATGAAGTGCCATTACCTCAAATACCTGTCTGGACAAAAGATTTTAATTTATGAGAAATAAAGCAATGAATCAGCAAAGTCTTAGGGAAAATGAAAAAGCTATCGAAGAGTAGTGTCCTGATGAACACCATATATGCATGAGAATAGACACTATTATTTTTTTTCCCAATAAATGTGGGCATGCAGATGCTTCAGAGGGGGCGAGCAAAGATGCTAAAGTCTTTTCAGTGACTCCTTATATGGTTAATGAAACTTCTGCAACTTCTTCTTTGTCCTGGTTTCTCTCAGTCAGCATTCTTTAGTCCCAAACGAAATCCCTCTGAAGTCTTTATAAAATCCAGGAATAATATAATACACTTTTTTATGTGCAAAGGCCAGAGGTGTCTCTCAGCATGGCTCCTCAAAAGTGTGACTTGGATGTCAGGCAAGAGTATCCTGCTGGGCATTGAATCCTGAGCTTTCCAGAATGTGAGGGGGAGATTTTCTCAGACTCAATGTACATTCATTTAATCCCTAAGCCAATGAATGAATAAGACAATGATAAAATTGATATATATACTAATAAATTTTATGTTACTCTTTATTTGTAGGTCATATTTTGATATAACTATATTTAATTCATTATTTGTTTGTCAAATATTTTCATTATTGGTTTACTTATTTTAATATAAATGTAAATAATTAGTAATTAAACTAGTTAAAGCAATTTGGGTGATTTTTCTTTTTGGAAGACAAATCTATGCTGGAGACACTGTCTGAACCATTATCAGTGGTTCTTTAAACATTTCTTGAGATTAAAAATACTGGAGTAGAATTTATTATGTTGATTTGCTCCATTTTTTTTTACCAATAAAATGTCCAGAATTGAATTTTTGTTCTACATTGCTGTTTACAAGACTATTGTCGAAACATCTTGAACAAGAAGCAATTGAAGGAGCAATTAATGTCTGAGTGTATCTGCCATCTTCAAAGTTTCCATGCATTGCTCATGAGGAAAAGTAGAATTGAAAATATACCAAGCAATGTGCAATGAAGCTTAGTCTGCTCATTTAGAAATTCAAGCTTATGGCATGATTTCCTCACCTCCTGGATTCAATGGCATCACAGACAGGCTTGTGTATGATGGTTGCTATTCAGTCTAAGGACCTGGAATGGTGATTTTCCTCCCCTTTCAGTATATAAGAGACAGAAAGACAAGAAAATAAACTAAAGGTTCATTTCTTCAGGGGAGTATTAACAATCACTGAGTGAAAAGGTATTTCTTCAATTTCCTTCAACAATTTTCTTGTAACTTTTGAAAAAACAGAATCATTATCCACAGAGTACAGGGTGTAATCTTCATTATGATCACATGTGGATGTGCTCTTTTGCTTAATAGGTGGATGTAAGACTCATTTTATCAGACAAAGCAACTCCTTCTTTCAATAGTGAAATCACTAATGGCCTGATAATTTTTCATAAATGTTTTAATTGTTCTCCTTTTCTCTTTAGCGCCTTTCTGAATGTTTACAGCCTTTGGCTTTTATAGCTTTGTTTGTGTGTATTCTCTTCAGTTTTCTACTTTTTTTTTGTCCTTTCTTTATGACTAAATGTCTTCTGATGTTCACTGGTACTCTCATCAGTTTGCAATTAGCTTTACCTGCTTATATTTCTCCTTTTTAACATTAGTATTTCGTGCCCTTACAAAGTCCCACTGTCTTCTAACTCTGCCTTTGTGAACAAATATAACAAAATTGTCTGTTTAATAAGATGCATTGTGTCCATCTTTGGCCCTTTTACATGCCTATATGCCCAGCGCCTGAAGAAATAATCAGAAAAAATTCTAGAAAATCTCTTCCCACTTTGTGATCCTGGTAATCTTATATTATTTTCTTTTAAATAAAATAGCTGGAACAAAAAGGCTTATGAGTGCCTCAGACCATAAATGCCCTATCATTTGGTGATTTGGGTGGTGAAAAAGAAGAGGAAGGTGATGTTTTCATTTCCCTCTGGCCTGGTGAAACACCTGATGAGACTACTTTCTGTGCAAGTGTTACAATTCCTATTTAAAGGAGAGAGAAATGATCCTCAAAGGAAAGATTTCAGATAGCCTTCCACAGGAGGGTGTTCCAGTTTGAGATTCAGAACAAGGATGCTGTGCCAATTGTCTGGCTAGGATGGTAACTCCAGTGCTCTGTGTGCTGGCTGTGCCGGCAGTGCTGCACCCTTTTGGGATGTGCTGGCTCCCCCAAGCCCTCCAAAGGCACACCATGCAGCTCACTCGAGGATCCTTCTCTAGCAACTTGGGCAATTTCAAGTGGTCTGATGTGTCTAGAGCTGTTAGAAAAACCTGGCCCCAAGTAATCTGGGGAAGAAGTGTCATGATAAAATTTTGAAAAAAAAAGCCTGAATTAATGCACTTAGTTTCTCTACATTCCTTACTAAACAGAGAAAATTAGGTTCTGTCTGACAAAGCAGGTACTAAAATCACTGAAGTCCAACATTCCAGTGCAGTGACTTTTGGTAGAAATACAGCACAAAATATAAAGGATACTGCCCTTAAACTCTGCCACCCTGGGGAATTAGATTCTGCTGATATCATTATCACTTTGTTAATAAAATACTTGATCTTAGAGTGGTAGTCATAGTTTTGAAAATGTATATTTTGCTTAATATGATACTGCAGTAGCATGGAAGTAGGAGACAAGTTCTCTTTGGTGTTAGAACCATGTTCTCTTCTGCAACATTTAAAATAGCTGTACATGAGCAAATGCAGGTAGGGGTGAACACTGCTGACACTGGTGGAAGAAAAGAAGTCCTAATGTTAATATTTTCCCAGGAAAAACTTATTGGGTAAATCACTGTATTGAGTATATGGACTTTTATATAATATGAACAAAGGCTATCCCAAATGCAATTTATGCATTTGCTATACGAAGTCCATGCTAAAAATCATGCAGGAATTCATGTGTTATAGATTTAAATTGATATTTCCAATTGAGGATTCCAATTTTGTTGTTTAGTTAGATAAATGACTTATCATTTGCATTTACGAGGATTCAGGGAATGTTGAAACTGTACCTTCATGTAAAATTGTGTCTGGCTAGATATGTTAATTGCAGATGAGGTTCTGTCCTCATCCTGCAGATGAGGATCATCATATGGTCATTTTACTTTTTTTCATACACTTCATGAAGAAACCTGTGAACAAGAGTCAAATTCTGCCACAAATATATTGAGAGAATTTTATTTTACTTTGCAGATTTTGGAAGGACTGGGAAATAGCTTGTGACAGTAGACAATTGTAATAAATATTATCCAAGTTCTAGGGGTTTCTATAACATTTCTACATAACTTCTCTCAAGTTCCATCTCATAATTAATTTAATGCTACACAAAAGCTATTGTGGTCTCGATGTCCTGGTATGAAAGAACAGTGAAGAAAAGGGGATTTTCTCCCATTCTTCCAACAAGAAGGAGCAAGTTCCTGCACAAGTAGCAGAAGACAGATGTAAGGAAAGAGATGAACAGATGAAGGCAATAGCAAAGAAGAAAGCAAAGGAAGGAAGTAAAGAAGGAAGCAAAACCAACAAAAAACAAGCAAGCAAACAAGCATTCTCCATGAGACAGATTACAGTCCAGGTATCAGGAATGCTTCTGTAGAAGAGTGCCTTCTTGTCAAAGAAAAAACTCTGCAAACCAGTTTTGTCCTGGTTATCCTTTGAACAAACAACTCCATGGAGCCATAGACTCTTTAACTGTGGCTACTTGCCACAGATCCACTGTGCCTTATTATTGAGTCATGCAAAGGGAAAAATGTGCACAATAAGCAAAATTAACACGTGTAATACAACAAGCAAAGGTTCCTCTAGAATCCTGGGGTTAACCACATATAATAATAAAAACAAAGAAGTAAAACTAGTAAAAACAATTACACCACTAGAGTTGTATAACAAACAAAAATATTTATCACTGACATTTCAGACTAGAATTTGGAAGGCCAAATGTGCAGTCATGCAGAAAAACCTTGCGTGTGGTAGCTTGTCTAACCTGTTGTGAGTTGCCATAGTAGAGAGTGAATCAGTCTCACTGCATGGAGTCGTCTCCTGACAATTAGGTAATTCTCCACCTGCAAATATCAAATTCACGTGCTCAGTCTTTTCTTAGAGAACATATGCACTTACATGTGCAATGTATTTCTGACTCTCTATAACAGAGTGCTCAGCCCGTATTTTGTGATGGAATTTCTCGTCCAGAAAATGGCAGGAACTTGAAGGCTGGGCCATTACCCACTCCATTGGGATTATGGGTGACAGAAAAGCACTGATCCTACCCTTCATGAGTATGGCCTGCCCCAAAATACTTTGCTGTATCAAGGTAGCAAGCCTTTTATACAGAATAACAACATGAGAATAAACTACAGGAAAAAAGTAAAGGAGATCAAAGATAATTCTAGTCTCCATTTTAATTTCTTACACAGGAGTGCAAACAAATAATGCTAATATGACTACTGATTAAGAGAATGTACTGGTTGGGAACCTGCAGAAACTCAGGTGTCACAAGCAATAGATGTGCAGCATAATAAAAACCTCACCACTACACAAGATTTCACAATTTTTTTGGCTCCCTCTGCTTGTTTATCCACTAGTGTAAAATAGTGTGTTATCATAGTGCCTGGATGTACTCTATCTCTGCAAAGAACACAATGCTTCTTTAGCAGCTCCTTGTTAATGTGAAGTGAACTTTGAACTGAAGGTTTCAGTTGAAAATTGAAAACTTTCAGCATTTTTACTCTGTAAAATTAAGTGACCTAAGTTCACAAGACCTTTGTGAGTAAATTTAAAAGAGTGGTCAGCTGATTTGGATGCATATCTAAAGTATGTATGTGCCTCCAGATACCTGCAGAATTTGTGAGCCTAGCTAGGGTCTCCAAGTTCCTGTTTGCACAGACTTATGTGAATGTTAATGTGCCTCACCAGGCTAAATCTGCTGGCTGAAATCTACAACAAGGATGCCCTCAGAAGCCCTGTGTTAAGACAGCTTTGTAGTCCTAAAGGAGCACATCAGAGATTTGTCACTGAAAGGGTCAGCAAAGGCTAGCTGTGGATGGACCGCTTGGCTCCATCACAGTTCCTGGGCCAGAGTGTTGCAGGTGAGTGATTTTTACCCCAGAGAATGGGGTAGTGGGCTTGGGAAAGTGGCTGAACAAGGGTCCTGTGACTGATGCCATGGCTCCATGTACCCTGACGGCATGAAATTATTGTGCCTGCATGGGTGCCATGCAATCCAATCTAATCCTGAGACCCAGAGAGCTTAGTGGGGTTTGCTGGTAATTACAAACCAAAACAAGTCAAGTAACATGACCTTTATAAGTACAGCAGCCCTGCCAAGGGCCCTAGGCTGTTTTACAGAGCAAGCAAGGGAAGGAGGGTGCAGAGATTATTCACAACTATCTCTTCATAAAGCAGAACTTAGCTGACCCAAAGGCATAGCCAAAAAAAAAAAAAAAAAAAAAAAAAAAAAAAGATAAATACTGGAATCTGCTTCGCTTTGTCTCATTTGTGCCTTGTAAGCATAATTCTGAGGTTATGCAAAATAATTTTGTGTCAAACCCACAAAAAACCCACCCTGTGGATCTAAGGTTTTACTGTTGTTTTTGTGAAGGAAGTCTCATACGCTGTTTTTTTAGAAAATGAAGCTCAGTTCATAGACATATGATTAAAACAGACTCTTTCCTCTCCCCTAAAAAAATAAAATCACATGAGCTCACTTACAAAAGCAAAAGTAAAATCCTGGGGTTTGCTGTAGTGTATAAAAACACTTATCACCATTAACCATATCCTGGGAAAGTGATCTCATGCAGCAGCAGGGTGAGTAAATGAGTGAAAGGCCTCAAATTTTTTTGTTTCTTTTATCCAAAGCCTGCTGTAGAAGTGTATAAGGAGAAGTTGTAGGGACAGTTTAATAATCAAAGAAGCAAGAGGAATCATGAGAAGGGGGAGACCAATTAGATTTGAAAGGGGGTACAGGAATGTCAAACAGCAAAACATTATTTCAGTTTTTTGTGAAGGTTCCTCATCAGGTTATGTGACAATAGTAAATTTTAATTTTTATTATTATTTTTATTGTCCTTGAAATATTTTTAAATTCTAGGGGAGAGCAAAGTATTATTATTTCCTTGGCTGCAATTTTAAGATTTTTTTTTTTTTAATTTTTTGGGGAAGGTGGATTTTGGAGTTTTTCATCAATTCTTGAGGATGTCTTTGCTATTGACCTGATTTTATATGGTGCTGTGTGACCTCCACTGTCACTGAGACATTGAAGCACTCAGCAGCATTCACAATGGACCCTTTTTTCCCCCCTAAAAGTATGAAAAAAAATACTCAGTAAACCCAATAGCTATTAAACTAAAAAGAAGAGAAGAAAGCAGAGCGTCTCATAGCTCCAGTGTATGTAGTGGCTGTAATGCCAAATGCTTTATCCTACAGTGGCCTTGGCTTAACTTTCATGTCAGGACTGACTGAACTGTGCTCAGACATCTCTGCCCACTAGTGCACAAGCTGCTTCAGAGAAGACAGAGCTGTTCCTTCACCCCGGCTTCATCCTTTAGCATGCTGTGCCATTGTGCAACATCAAGAGCTGGTGATTCCAGTAAAAGTCATGTTGCTAATAGGGGGGAAAGAAAAAAGAAAAGTGCTCTCTCTGCAAAAACTGCATATTAAACCTATGATGTTTAATTTGATTCTGCTGAATATGGGCTGGTATGGACAGTCCCAAACTCATAAAGTGCAGGATTTAATGCTATTAGTAGATAATGAAAATCTAATCTCCACCCCAACATCTCTGCAAAGAAAGAGAACTAGGGCATAACTGGCTCGAGTGCCAACTCCCTACAGTGCAGTTCCTGTCAAGCCAATGTGTTACAATATAAAAAATGGGTGCTGAAATGTTTATGTCAAATAAGAAGGTATACAAGTAATCTTACGGAAATAAAACAAAAAAGAGGGAGTTGAAAAGACACATAACTACATGTTAAGAATCCCTCAATATCTGCTCAGAGCTCCTTTGTTGCTGAAGGGAAGGGCAGCCATCTGCCTGGGTAGCCTCTCAGTTGAAGTGGGAGAAGGTGTGGGATGTCGCCCTGGAAATCTCCAGGGCCATGCCTATTTACGTCTGCTGAGCGTTCAGCATGTCTGTGGGAACAGTTGATCTGTCTACACAACCTCTGTTAGAAATTGAACGAAGTCTCTCTAATTACGGTATTTAAGTAATTGAAAGATTGTCCTTCAACCGGCTGAATTTCCTAACTTACCTGCAGAATTTAGAACCATAACAAACCTGTGGAGCTGTTTCCAGCAGCCTGTCTGGAGCAAACCTGCTTCCTCTGAGCGTAAAGCAGCAGGTATGTTTATTGTGCAAGTAACAAGGTCACTGACCGTTCAGCTGTAGGAGCAAACTCGATTAAGACTGGTGATAATCTTTTGAAAGACTGTAATTTATCTCCATTTGAAGAGTATTATCGTTGTTCTGCAGCTATCATGGACAACAAGGTTAACAAATATTCCGTGATGAATTTTTGAAAGCTTTAGTCAGATCTTGTATATTTAAGCCTTTCTAAACGGCTGTCAAAGGCAAGGAAACAAAGTGTCAAATTTGTGCACAGACCTACCTAATGGCCTTTATCTGAGAGAGTGGTTTATGATTTATACAGTCTCTACCTTTACTTAAACAATTTCTCTTTTGCTCTGTAGTGAAGGCAATTTTATAGCATTACTCACGTGGGAGAGATTAGCCCCAAAGACTGATCTTACTGGAGGAAGTAGGAGATTTAAAACACACAGAGACATGATGCAAACCATATGATAATCAGCTTTTATTACTAATAGCTTCTGAATTGTCAGTTGACTGTGTTCGAATATAAAAGTTATAATTATAAGTGCATTCTATTTTAAAAGGGGTTGTGCTCATAAAAAGGTTTCAATTGTGCTTAACATTTAAGTAAACCGTCACCTTCAATGACATTGCATAAATATGAATAAAAGTGCATACTTTTTGTCCTTGAATAAACATTAACAACTTAGTAAATAAGAGAACACTCTATACATGATTTACAAAATCATAGAAATCCTGCTCTCAGGAAAAAAATTGGTCCTGGATATGCATACTGGATATTTTTTCTTAGAGAATTATTCTTGTAATGTCTTTCTGGGAGTCTTCTTACATACAGGATTGGTATCTGGATAACAGAAAGAAGCCACATATGTAGTTAAGCATAAATATAAATTATATATATGTATGCTTGTACACATATACATATATATGTATATGTGCATATATACATATATATATGTATACGTACATCCACATAATATATATGCATTTAGGCATCCATATCCACAGACATTATGTCTATTTAATCAGACCTATTAAGGTCTTTCATTTCAGGAATATATAAGAAAACTGAAAAGTAGAACAAATCAAGACTGTATGTTTCTTTGTACATATTCATTCTGGTGAGAATCCTGTGCAATTCCTCTGGAATCAAATGCTCACAACTGGTCTTGTCACACAGTAGATTTTGCTGGCTTTCATGAAAAAGATTTTAAGACTACTTATGCATAAAGAAATGTTAGTGCCACTCAATCCAAGAAGTTGTAACTCCTCTGTTTTCCTCAGGAGCTAGCAATGAGACTGTGGTTAACATGTTTTTAACTGTGCCAACTGGTTTCCTGATGAACCCTGCTGCCAGTTCCAGCAGATTTGTGGTTGCCATTTGGTCTGAGAATTAGAATTTGCTGAAAGTGCATTAAGACTGTCTTGCACTTTAAGACAGAGCTTTTCTCTGGATCTTTTTTGATTGATTTTTCTACTACAGATATCTTGTGGAATTGCTAGAAAGGATTATGGACATGGATAAAAATATAGTCCCTGTGGTACAGGCACACTAATGTATCAAGGATCAAACCTGTAATATGAAAGAGAAATTGTTAGACCAACATTTTCCATTTCCATACTGCCTAATTTTTTTTTTCCCCTGTTACTTTTTTGGCTGTAGTATTTGGCAGTGAGAATGCAATTCTTTTCAGGTACTTTGATCCATTTCATAGTAATTATTAAAGAATGATGAGACCAGAAGAACAAAGAAACACTATGTTAACATTTGGCTTGACCACATCTCCAGCCCTTTAGCTTTCCAAAATCTTATTGACTTGTTAATTTTCAATGCAAGAGAAGTCTTAAAATTATAACAGCCTTAATTATCTCAGGCAATATACTTTACATGCAATTTTTGTTTCTTTAGAATTACATGAACAAAGCTGTAGTGTCATAGGGCACAGACAAGGGAAGAGACAACCAATGAGATAGAAGTGACTGTTTCTCTACAAGGGGACGTCTCTGGTTCACATCATCTACTAGTTATGATGTTTGTGTTCTTGTTTCTGTATTCTAGAAGGCTGAAACATAAAAATACACCTCTTGTGTATATTTATATAATGTAACACTTTGTAACTTACCCTGGAGTTAACATAGCCACTGGAACTTGGTTATAGTTCAATAAATTTGACCTCTCAAACTCTGTTTGAGAGGCTATACTTTTTTAGCTTAACTAAAACATCTAGAAATAATGGAAAATGAAACTAATATGTCAGTATTGACAAGAAGTATTATCAGTCCTGACTAAAATCAATGCTTCCTTCACGAATTTTATTTTATCTTATTTATAGACCTTACTGTTGCTCTCATCTCCAAATTATCTATGGCTTTCATAGAAACCAATGAGCTTACCATCAGACATCACCTGGGAGATCAGAAAGATTAGTGTCTTCATTTTTCAGATGAGAAAATGGAGTCACACCTTGCAGACATGGCTTCTTTCAGACCACAGAGAATACAGGAAGCTGAACAAAAATTGATCACCATGACAATATGAGTTGAATTTCAGTTCTACTTTTCAATACAACTCCTTCTTTTTTAACAGTCTTTTTTCAGAGATAGTTGACACATACAGTTAATATAAATTGATTTCACTCAACACACCTACAGCCATTAAAAGAAAAATATCTGCTGATTGAGAGGAAAAAAAGGATAAAATAAAGAAATATAAGCCATATCTTAAGATTTTTAAGAATGTATAATAAATGTGAACATTCCTATTATGTTCCAAGTTATAATTAGTAGTTCTAGATTTGAGAAATATGAACTTAGTAGACTCATAATGTCTATTTACCTGTTTTCAAACATTCATTATGTTACATTTATTGTGATGCAGGTATGTTCTTTCCCTATCTTTGTATTAAATTTAAATCATAATGACTTACTGCTTCTGTGAACTTATTTTATTGTGGACTACATTTTTTCCACACAATAAAAGGAAAATAATGACCTAAAATCTGAAGTATGTGTGTGTAGGACCTAATCAATAGCTCTCATCAAACACATTCCTCTGGCCTTATAAATGCTATGGGTTCAGTTACTGGCCATGAAAAAGAGAGAATTAAAAATAACCCAGGATTATTTAGATGAAGAGAAAGGCAATTAAATGATAAAATAGTGTTAACAATTTTGCTTATGACATACAAGCTTCATTCCATCTCATCCAGCAAATGCAGTAATCCAGACAAATTATTCATTAGGAACTAATTGGTGCCATTGTTGGAAGGCAAGATTTTAATGGCCAGTTGGTTTAAAGAAGGATTATCTGAAAGGAATTGGTCAACTGCCAGAAGCTGTTTGCAATGACAAATTGCTCACAATGAATTGTTTAGAGAGAAAACACTACTTTTTGTTTATGAAACAAATCTGCATGCCAGTCAGTCAAGCTCACTATGAAGGATGTTTGGTATAAGGTCATGAATGCAACAATGGTTTGCTTTTCTTAGTATGTGCTGTTTATTTCTCTTGAAGCTGTAACTGCTAAATAGCAGCAAAAAATAGTTAGCAACTCCAGAATTGGGTCTATTATTGTAACAGAGAAAGGCTGCCTAGCAGTCTTTTCATATCCATCTCTTTATTTTTTTCACTGCCAATTTTCCTGTATTCAAGGGGTAATCTGAAAATACCTGTGCGCAATGACTTGTAGACATTTTCAGGAATTCTAATGATTGTGCTGGATCATTTAAATTCAGTAACCTATCTTCCACTGCTGCAAAGCCTCTCTGAGTGATTCAAGCCATCTAGCTCCCGTGAAGAAACAATATGATTGCCAGTGCTCCCTCAGAGCTGCTAAAAAATAATCATTAAATTTTGCTTTTAACAGTGTTTCTTACAGCACAGTAATTTAATGATATGTTGTTCACAGATGTTGAAGAGGTAGATGCTGCACTATAGTCAGTACAGTCAGATTAGTGGTTTTGCCAGCAAATGTTATTGTAAATGTACTCAAAAGACTGCCATCAATTTTCTGCACAGCACAAAACATAACTCCATGTCCAGTTGTGCAACACTGCATGACATTCTCCTCTTGCCCACACAGAAACAATTTCCAAGTGGCCATGCTGCCTTTCTGGTGCGTTTATCTTTGTCCTAGTCTAAACATAATGTGAGCCTCCCTATTCTTTAAAGACAATTCTTTCACACATGGAATAACCTTTGTGCAAGAAAGTTGTTATGGAAATCCATTATAACTTTTTTTAATGGCTAGAAACCCTTCCAGATAACTCTGTATAGTGTCACACCGTGTCTGTCATGCAGTGACTGCCTACAAGTGTATTAATACATATCCGATGGGCAAGGGGGAATGTTGTGCAGTAAAATCATCTATGTACTTCTCAGCAGAGGGGAAAGGTATTCTCTGTGGACAGTGAGAGAAACAGAATCCCAAACTGGAGTGCGAGACAGACTAGGGAGATGCAGCTCCTGTGCTATACAGAAAAGAGAAGGACCATCCACTATAGCTTTAGTGGTTGTAACATAAAACTATAAGGGTTCTCTCTGCAGCTGACTTTACTGAGTATGCAGATTGAGTGCTATAGCTTTTGAAGTTGTCCTTATCCCCACAGCCTGGACAGTGATATAAGCCTGTATTTTCCAGGCAGTAGTTCTCCCTGAAATCATCTCAAAAAGATGGAAGAAGCAGGCAGTAAGTATAACCAATTGAGCACCGAGTCAGGCCAAATCAGTCAGATATTAATCTGCTGTTGTCAGTAAACTAGCTACAGAGGCAACCAATGATCAGGCACTGAACACTTTAACGAAGAATCTACTGACATTTAAGTTGAAAATAGTTCAGTCTGATGTACTTCAGGACTAAAAATATTCCAATTATTTTAGACATTTATCCCTCAAATCTTTTCTTGAAATATTTTTTCTTGATATTTGAAATTATAAATATGAGTCTATAGAAAATGGAGTGAGTGTGGGACATAAATCTATGAGGTTCACAAGTGTTCAGTTTCTAAATGCACAGATTTCTATGTCAGTGAAAGCACCAGGACAATGTCCAGGTTAATTTTTACATTTTGAGTTTTTATGCTTCTAAGCTAGTCATATACATCAGTTAGCAGTATGGATGTGATTTGATATTTGCAAAAAGAGCAGTAATGTAAAGGGAGATACATTTCAAGATGGTGTCTTATCTCATTGCACCGTTCGCCTCCTGGAGATTACAACTCAAATGGGCCAACTCAATTGTTTGCTCAACATTTTTTAATTGTATGCTCAACATCTGCCCAGTAACTATATTTTGGATGAGTGTGGCAATTTCATACAACCAGCATACGGTACAGTCACCTGATATTCCTCAATACATTTTGGTGACCATACAGGAGCAGGTGTACACTGATCTGGTCTAAAGATTTATAGGGAAGAAAAATAAACTCTAAATGTTCTTCCATACATTTACCATGAAACTCTTCGCTGATTTGATTTACACTGCTACTGTACAGGCAGTAATGGAGGATTTAGATGCTTCTTTACACAGAGGCTGTTTCTGTGTCCCTTGTGTCACAGAAAAGCACTCATAATTGAAGATAACCCCCTAAAAATTCAAGCCAACTGTTGAGCTTTGACCACAATGATAATCAGTTTTATAGTATTCTGAAAACAAGATAGGTCTCAATGGTGATATTGTATCATCTGTCACTAGAGAGCATATACTTTATTTTTATTTTTTGTCTGTTATCTCATTCCTGATAAAATGTACCTTTTGTGCCGAGTTTGGACTGAAAAGTACTTATCTGGTAGCAAGCTCTGACTTTTCTGAAATTTTCCCTTAATTAGAAAGCTCAGAGATCGTTTAAAAATGTGAACAAAAGAAATGAGAATGCTTCTTTAGTCTCTGAACTGATGTATTTCCTGAGAGCATTATTTGTCCCTAGTTATTCTGAACATTCATTAAATGAATAATAGGGAAGAAAAAACATGCACTCATTTACACAGGCAAAATGACTCTTCTGAAGTGGAAAGGTCTTTAGTATCACTGTGTATCTAACTTTTTTTAGTTTGGGGAGTGTGTTGCAGGCACATCTGGCATGGAAAATTTGGAACATTGCACAGCTTTCCTGTGACACATTAAGAGTGTTTATGTGTATAAAAGCAAGTTCATGTAGAACCCAATTGTGGTCAAAAATACTGTACTGTGAAAAGTCATTGTTGATTATAATCATAATCATTGCATCTGAAGCAGACTGCAGATAGGAATGCCTCTCTTTCTATTTTATTTCTGTTTCCTTTCCAGCTTTCACAGGCTTCTCAGCTTGAAAAAAAAAAAACACAAAGGAAAAAGGAAAAGAAAAAGAAAAAGAATAAAAAAAAGAAAAAGAAAAAGAAAAAGAAAAAGAGAAAAAGGAAAAGAAAAAGAAAAAGAGAAAAAGGAAAAGAAAAAGAAAAAGAGAAAAAGGAAAAGAAAAAGAGAAAAAGGAAAAGAGAAAAAGAAAAAGAAAAAGAAAAAGAAAAAGAAAAGAAAAAGAAAAAGAAAAAGAAAAAGAAAAAGAAAAAGAAAA
>VZUI01024728.1:0-30742 GCA_013401135.1 Cettia cetti | reverse complement strand
TTTCCTTTCCTTTCCTTTCCTTTCCTTTCCTTTCCTTTCCTTTCCTTTCCTTCCAACTTTTGATTGTAAAAGCGGGCTTTTTTTCCAAGGTAAATAAAATCACAGACCATTGTATGAAGCTTTTTGAAACAATGAGTAGTTTTCATAAGAATTAGTGCTGTTTCTAAAAATTGGATATTGAGTAGAAGATATGAATTTACATATTCACAGGATTTAATCTTCTAATTGTACAATCTTCAGAGTAAGTAACACTTGCAGTGTATTTTCCACTGTAAATGAGTCTCTCTGTTATTATATTGTTTCTACTTTCAGCAAATGAAAATCATATTTTGATTAAGTATAATTACATTAAAAGAACTTTTGAGTTTATAGGCTGTTTTCTGGAAAAAGCACTTATAATTTTTCTAAATGTAAGGAAAGAGAATTTTAAGTCTTTTTTTGTGTCTACATTTTTCAGGTTTAGCTGTATTTGGTAAAGTGCTACATGAATCGCAAATGGTCCAAGTATTTTTTGCGTTGGAGACTCAAGTCAATTAGAGTGAAGAGAGGCACTTAGCCACTGAAAAACCTGGGGTAGTTTATACAATGAAATTATGTTATTAGCAAGTGTGCTGTTTCTGCTTAGGTCTGTGCCAAGTCTTGGGGGGTGCCATTGAAATGATTAATTGATACAGACAGAATCTTAACCTGAACCATTTAATTTTTGTGTTTCTCCATCACCATATGGCTGTGCTTCTCAGGAACATGAAAAGTTCATGTTCCTAAAGGAAACCTTTCCTAAAGTTGTCACTGCACCCACTGCCATGGGAATATAAATTTCCAAGGATATTCTTGATATTAAGCCCAGACATAGCTAATTCAGCTTGTAAGAAAACATGCTTTGGCATGCTCTTGTAATTCTGAGAAGCTTTATGGGAAGACGTTTGCTTTGGTGAATATCAGGGATCTCTGGAGACAAAAGACAAGAATAATTATTACTACATTTTCCATTCAGGGTTCAGCCCACACTCTTAGACGTCTTACATGGAAAGATCATGCTAAGGCAAGTTGGAAAGAGCATAACTTTTGAAAGAAGCAAAGCATGTATCTACCTGTGTGCCAAAGCCAGTTTAAAGCCATATATTCCATATAGTCTTCTAGTGTCAGCACGTGTTTTATTCTGTACAGACAAGTTAGCAGCTGAATCATTCTCAAAGGACCTAAAATCACATTCTTCAAGGTTAGGTGAACATTTTGGGTACCAAGGTTGGTAAACTGTGCTGAAATTATAACTGATAATGTGACCTTAGAAAGTTTTAGGCCAAGAAAAACTCCAGCTTCTTCATTGACCTGTTACTTCAGACTCTGCCTGTGTGTCTTTACAACTGAAAAAGCCAAATTCTATACTGAGAGTTAAAAGGATGAATAAGTTACCGATATATCCAGGGAGATGGATGCATAACACACACAGTCATTGGTCAGTGTATCTAAAAGTCATCAGTTGTATGACGATGCTTGGGCTTTGCTCAATGAGTTGACAATTATTAAGTCCCAAATTCCTGAAATACTGGATGAAAAGTCAGCACGCTCTGGTTCTCCTAGAATGCAACAGAGCATCCTCTGCTTTCTATATAGGATGTATTCTCTGCTTTTCAAACCTACTACTTCTCTAATACTGCTGTAGTAGCCAAGACAAGAACTACTTACTGTCTTGCATGAGCTGAGGTGCAGGAAGGGCAGGTATGTGGCCTGTCAGGAGACAATTTCAGTGCTAGAATTTTCTGTTCACCCTTTAGCAACAATGGGTTTCCTTTCACAGGATGTGTATACCCCCATTTGTAATGCTCTGATTATGACGAGGTGGGGAAGTACCACTGCTCTCTCCCTCTACACACCTCTTCTGAGCTGTGAGATTTCTGCAGTGGCCACAGGAGGGAAGTAGACCTGTTTGTTTTGAAAATCTTACTTTTGCATGTGCAGCATAAATCCTTTCTCTTTTATATAACCCACTGACCTCTCTGTGGTCACACTGTCTCATCTTTGTCCTGCACAAAAAGCCAGAATTATGCTTTTAATGTTTTGAGGAAGAGAAGATTGAAGGAGCAAACAAGCAATTGGGTCTTGGAAATGAAAACAATTGGAAAAAGAAGGACAGATGCTCTCCTTTCTAAATGGCATAAAGGTCCTAAACTAGTGATTGTAATCAGATTGTTGTGTTTTTTACAGCTCACTTCTATGGAATGACCCACGTCTGTATACTGGACAATGAGAGAGCACAATGTTGTACAGTTTAACCTTTTTTTAATTTTTTTTTAAATAAGATTAATGATAATGGAACATTGGAATGAGACATAGTACAATACAGATTTATATAAAACTGCTTCCAGATATTGTCCTTCTTGGGTGACAGATTTTTTTCTTCAGTAATATTGGATTCCATGCATTCAGTGCTGTATTACTGAGAACTGACATGGCTATGATGTTTCTTCTAAGTACAAGACTATGTTTCCCATTTCAAAATACTGAAAATAATGTAAAAATGGGTACCTGTGTTTATTTTAATTGCAAATTTTTAGGAAAAAATACTATTTTGGATAACTCAGTTAAGATACAAGTCCAGTATAACTGAAAAAGAAATCAAGTATATACATCTTAGCAGATGCTACTGAGGAATGAAGGGAACTGCCTTCCTTAGTCATCTTCTCAGGATGAACCACTGTTGAGAAAGCTGGTATTGCTAAAACTGGACAGTGGAGTTTTAAAGCCTATAAAACCAGATAATGGAAAATTTGAATAAAAACCACCACTGTGGGAGAATCACACAGTGCTATTTTATAGAGGGTCTTAGTGTGTAGGTACTGTCATGAAGTCAAAGCTTGTACGTGCTGGAGATCTCTTTATCTGCAGCCAGCTCTGTAGCCTGGTACTGGCAAATCAGAAGCCAGACACTATGAGATCTGCTTTCCTGGGACTGGAAGTTACTCTTCTACTTCCAGGCTTAATTTATATCTGCAATTTGGCATAACATACTTTCCTTTCTTCTTCTTCTTCTTGTTGCAATCATGCAAAGATGCATGCAGTTGTTTCCACTAAAGAAGATGGGATGAATTGACTCAATAGATGCAATCACAGTCTTAACTAGCATTCAGGAGCTGTGTGCTGAAACAGTGGCTTCACTGAACCAACCCTTTGTCTGCCTTTTTTGCCCTGCTGTTATTCAGCCCTCCAGGAGATCCCCTCCTTGATCTAACTGGACTTCTCTCTCTATTGGTAGCAGTGATCAGAGTGGGCTGGTATATGCCCTCATGAGACTCCAAGTATCTATTGCATCCCTTTCTTCATATATATGAGTGCACTGTGACTTTTGTGTTTCCTCTTCAACGACTGAAGAGACAACATTAATTACAAAGGGAGGGAAAGTGACATGAAACAATATGTATTTTGCAATAGATAACTTCAACTGTGTAGTTACGCTCTCAGACAAAAAATTAATCCCTTTTTTTTGTTCTGTATTTTGATAGAGCGTGTGTGCTCCTAAATTATTTAAGCTTCTTTTGGGCATAGTATGAGCATATAGGTGAATACTGAGATGTAGAAATGCAGTAGTAGAAAAACAGAACAATCCCTCCAAACTAAGCTGTTTTTAGAAGGTAGAATGGTAAAAATGAGACAAACTGGCTCATTGCTAGATAATATAAATAATGAGGCATGCGCTTTTTCTGGTGAGTTTTGAGATGCAGCATATACGCCTATGCCGATGAGAGTGAGCTCTGCCCAGTTTGTGATGTCTATAACAAGGAGTTGAACTCTCACATCACCATGGAGTGGAGGCACTGCTAAGTTTAGCAGTGAAACCTTTGAAGAATTGGGATAGTGGGGGAAGGAAAGATCAAGAAGTCTGCATTTAGTTCCTTTAGGCCTTTGTGTTGAGTAGTGATTCTTGCCAGGGTCACAGGAAGGGACTAGTGAGTGGCTTGCTTTTATGGGTACAAGCTAGGAAAGATGCTGTCTGCATCCTGTGGAGTGAATTTAGCAGAGGGTCTTATGCAAGGTGACATGGAAATTATGTTTGCATTTTTAGTTCCTGAGTGTTGCTGGTTGTCATGAAACTCACCATGACAGTTTCTTACCACCAGGCAGCAGATTCTTCCTGTTACCTCCTTGGTGTGGGACAGATGCTGGCTGGTTAGGTCTCCTTCTCTACTGCTTTAGAGCTATTTCAAGCGACAGATGCCAGAGCTGGCTCGGTTTCAGCTTGAGCATTTCTGTCATAGCCCTGCCTTGAGCCCAAATTCTGACCTTTACTATATGAAGTAAAGTATTTATGAGCAAGCAGTGGCTTGATCCAGAGCAGGCTTAGAGCAAATGTCAAGTGTCAAGTCAGTCTCCTGCCTCCTTATACCACCTGCATTAGCAACCTGGATTAGACCCTAGACTACAGCATTGACTGCCTTGGGCTTTATGTGTCTGGAGCGACATAACTTATTAACAAAGAGTTATTAATTTTTTATCAGTTTTATAACACAATGTAAATGCCTTCTATGAATCTACATTGTATTCATTATCATTTAAAACGTTAATTAAGTCAAAGTTGCCTTTAATTTAGTTCTAAATGTGCCTTTGGGAGGAAGCTTTTTAAAACAGCTGCAGGATTGAGAAGCTCATTGATGCTGGGAAGTTGTTAGTACCACTTTTCAGTATAGGTCCCCCAAATTGATTGCTGTTTTGACTCTTAGCTAGTTTGTATGGGTGTTATTGGGCTAGGTCTCAAATTAATTTTGCAACAACAGCAGAAAACAATCAGCTCATGCTAATCACAGGGACACTATGATACGTAATTCGTGTTCTTTTCCAATTACTTCAAAACCAAAAATTTTGATATGTAAATCCTGTACATATCATACTATTCTTATAAATTATTTTCTTTTATATCCTATTCTTTGGCTCCTTTTATAATTCAAGGATTCATGGTTACTGAATTGGAATATTTCCTCTCAGACTGAGAGGAAAAGAAATCTTCTGGTTTATATCTTACACATTTCATGTAATCTGAAGGTCTTTTAGTATATGGAAGGAGGTACTCAATGAAGTATACAACAGACCACAATATAGTTTCATATATAAAAAGTGGATTTCAGTTTAATATAAAACCCCCTAGAGTGAAGGCCCTTGCTTTATATATGGCAGGTTTTTTTGCTTTAGATGCATTTTAATATAAAAACAGGAGAAATATGGAAAATATCAAACTCAGTGGATCCATCATCTGATTATTCTATGAGACCCCTAGCATATTTAATATGTACATACCTTTAATCAGGTTTGTAGTGGTATTAGGAGTCACTAATATAAATACTATGTGCCTCATACTTCTAGAACTGGAAGCAGGGGCAGCCAACTTATTTCTTACCTAGTCCAGGAAAAACTATTGAATTAGAACAAGAGAGCTTCAGATTTTACCAAGGTCAGTGTAGGTCCAGCAACTGAGTGAATCAGTCCCCAGTCTGGAAGTCAGAAGCTACTTACAAGACAATTTTTCTGGGCCTCTGTATTTTCTGCTGAGTACCTAGAACCTTCTGAGGTATTTGTGTATGCCAGGAAACACAACCTCATGAATTATTTATGTTCTGCATGAAAAGAGGAGATTGTTGTCACATAACTCCATATGTGGTTCTTGAAGTGCTACAAGAGAAGTGCCCATGCTGTATTGTTGCTTTGATTGAGGTTATAGTAGACAGGAGAGGGTTGGACACAACACATGAGGAAAACTTTTAATTTTTTTTTAAGAAATCATAAATACATGTATTTCACTATGTAAGTTCTTAACTGTGTTGATAATATACTTTAAAATAGGTTAAAGTTCAGTCATCCTTCCACAGCTTGAGACTATTCACTAGCTTCTTATAACATTTTTTTAATAATACAATTATATATCTTTCCTTATGATACTTTACTTAATATTGAATACTGTAATTCTGTGATTCACTTATTATCAAAGATTTTAGGAAGCATAATGTGTGCTACCTCATAGACATGCTTCACTGACACGGATCAGATTTTGTTAGCACAGCACAAATATTCTCAAAAGGAAGGGTGGAGAAGGCATTATTACTGTGTGAGATGTGTCCAGTGTTATCTGGTCAAACACTCCTGTGTGCATTTTAGTTTGTCTGGAAATTTTACCTAGGAAAATGGGAAACAAAAGTGCCACAAGGCAAAGGTCCTAATCTTGACTGTGCCACTGACTTTCTACATCACTATAGTTATTCTTTCCCTCAAAGAATGAAAATACTGTACTTTCAATCTATTATACTGTATTACATTTTGTGCTAAGAAGTGCTTTGAGATCTTTACATTTTGAAGTCCTAAATATAAGCCTGAATCTCCTTTTGACATAGATATTCCCCTCAGAGGCTAATTTTCAGATTTTCTGATCTTTGCTTAAGAATGTAACTGCACAGCAAGAACAAGAAGAGAGTGAAATGGGGTACTAGACCAAAGGAAGGAGTGGGGAAATTACCATAGCTACCTTGCTGCTGTCTAATTTAGACAGGTTTAGAAAGGATATACTATATGAGAGGGCAGGAGTAACCTGAGTTTATCTGCATCAGTAGAGAAGTATCTCTGCTGCCATATTTTTTACATAATCTGAAGTTTTTAGCTGCTTCTGAACTTTAATTGGAATGCTGACCTTGTTTACCATTAAGAGCTGCTGAAGGAAATCCAAAAATTCATTATAGCATCTTTGATCTTTGTCATGCAATTTCTTTCGTTCATTCTTGCATAAAGGATTTTCCTTGCATTACGCACGTTCCTTTCTGCATTCCCATGTTCCTGACATTATCTCCTCTCTCTCACTTCATGGAGCTATATGTTCCCTGAGACATCATGTCTCACAGTATGGAGAGAGATTTTACATTGCCCTATGCAATGAGGAAGACTGGCAATAGGAAGTAGAGGCTCTGTTTTTGAGCAAACTCTTGCCCAAAGAAACTAGCAGGTGTGCTGTCTAACAACAGACATAGTTTAATCTAAAATTATCCCCACTTTTGTCATTCTTAGGTGATCCTTTATGGGATTGGTCATTAGGTAAAAATAGCAGTTTGACACATGGACACTAATTTAGAAGTGAAGATAATATTTTCCTAGCTGGTAGTTTAATTGGCTGATAGGACAAAGATTCTTCTTGAAGAGTAAAAACAATTGCAAGTTTTCAGCCTAATGTAGAGATGATTCTTATTCCTGTTCTATGAGCAATATAGGTGCAAACTGAAAGCATATTTCATTAGCAGGCATTTGTCCAAAGGTTATTTTTTTTCTTTTATTCATGCTTTACCTCTATTATAATTATTCCTGATCTACCAGATCATGCAAGGACTTGCCAGGTTCTCTGTGATCAGTCAATCACAAGATGGGTGGCAGCAAGGAAGTGATGCAGTATTTATTTAGAATTGCAGGGTATGAAAATGACTATAATTCACACAATGAAACAGTAGAAAAATGCGAAGAAGTGAGATGCACTGCTGAATAGAACAGGATGTACTTTTTGGGCTTCCACTCCATGCTGTCCTTTCCAACATATGGGACATGTTTCCCAAATATTCAGATGACATGCTAATATTTCTCACCAATAGTGGACTCCTAACCATTCTTGTATCTTATCTTGTTTTTGACAAGAAACACTGTTTTTCCCTTGGTTATGATCAAAGCCAATAAGCTTTCAAATGAGTAAAACATAGTTGGCAAACTCTTGGTGCTAATAACTGCTTTTGGTGTTCCACAAAATAAAGTATTTAGCCTGTTGTGTGACATTGCACATTTTAAGAGTTCTACTGATGTTAAATTTTAATTTTTGAAAAATGATGTTTTGTATAAATTGAGACATGAAAATCTAATTTTTGTTTCATTTCATGAACAAAATTCTGCAGAGAATTAAATCAGTTTTCATTTGCGAAAGATGTAAATTTTTCAATAGTTCTTAAAAGATGGATCTTTTTTCCACCAAAACTTGTGTTCCATAGAAAATTTATTAAAGAAAAAAATAGATAAATACATATATGAATAATTCAATTATACATATTTTGATTATTTGTATTCAAGGGTCTGCCTGCCCTGAGTAACAAGATACACCTTACTGATTTCTTTATTCAAAGGAGAAAAAATGAGAAGACAGTAGGGCTGGGACAGATGTCAGTCTCAGCAGAGATTCTGTAAGAATAATCATGGTGCAAAGATTGCAGAGCCTGAAGTCAGTAATGTGATCCTCACTATTTGACAGGATCCTTCCGTACAAGGAGTCCAGAGTGCAGGCATCTCACACTTTGTAGAGTTAAATGACTCAGCAGAAGCCCTTGGTTATGTTTGGAGGAGGAGTAGATAAACAAACAATTTGCAGTGCCAGGGAAGACTCAAGCCAAGAATCCAACCACATAGTCTAGACTTGACTCATCTTACATCAGTGTGAAATTCTGTAAGAGCAGGGATTGACATTCTTCTAACTCACTGACACCAGATCCTTCTGCATGGTAATTTCTGAAGTATGAATTCTGTGTCCTATCTGCACTTCAGTATGCCATTATCATATGTTTATGGTGTGCCTGAATTTGCCTTTTTCAAACATAGGGTTATTTACTTTTTTGTTTCAGATCTCCTTTGTTACCACTACCACATGTAGTTTTTTATTAAAGCACGATCTGTGGAAAACTTCCTGTCTTTCTGGATTTTGTGAATAATCCTTGGAAATACTATTTTGTACTTTAATGGAAGTGCCTACTCTGTTTTTGGATTCAGGATTTCTAGTGTTAGCATGTCTAGTGGCTTATCATACTTTAAAGGTCTTTTTGATTGGCTGATTGAGTCTTTGAATGCTGCAGCTCATTCATCCACAGTTTTACCGGTACTTCCACTGCTAAATAGCAAAATTCTTGTTTTGCATTCAAAATTTTAGCATGAGGGCATGCCAGAATCATATCTTTAAGCTTGTACATTCAGCCTCAATACTCAAGCCCCACATACTCCTCAGGAAACATCCTGGAATTGTCCCTTGGGTCTCACAGATTTCCTGGGCAGTATCCTTGAGTTCTGCCCATGAGGAACTTGAAATATGTCAAAATACGCATTGGATTTAATCTGCCTTTAGCATATGAGTCTTTTGTGTGCCCTCTTCTTTCTCCTCAAACAGGACAAAATAAAACCCTCAGAGGTAAAGCTCCAAGCAATTTGATTTTGGAAGATGACTTTCTTGACAGCTGTCAGTGTCCCCTGAGCATAGGATTTCTGGATGCTTTCAGTATCTGACTCTCAAAACATCTGGCAGCAACAGTATTTCCAAATATATTGGCATCCTGTGGCATTTGTGTTTGATATAGTTTCTTTTAGGGTAGTAACTGACCTGTAAATCTTACGAAATTTTATACATCAATTTTTTCTTTGTTGGAGAGAGTTCCTCAGCCCCAGGTGATTGTAGAGTTTATTGTGAAGTTGGTGTGATAATACAACAGAAATCCTGACAGTTCAATGGTTTCCTGCAGAATCTTTTTTTTTTTTTTTTTTTTATTGTATGAGTCTTCCCTCTTCCTTATCATGCTACCTACTTTGAAAAGGGACATCACTTGTATTCAATTTTATACTCATGGTGTAGAAGTGACTTTTGTGCTCAGCATACCAAGTGTTCTACAAGACTCAACTAAGTAATCTGCTAATTCAGGGTTTTGACAATCCTCTCTCCAAAATTCTCTGTTGCCTATTTTCCTCTCCTCTTGATTCATTTCACTGTGTGTGAACTGTGAGGGTGCTCTGTTGGGCTCCCTTCTCTTTCTTTAGTGATGCTAATATTCTTATCAAGTTTGGTTAATGAATCCAGAAGTACCAAGCACAATGCAGTTGGATTTGGTGAAATTTTCTTTCTAAAGCTGTTCCTCACCATGGGTTGTGATCTGTCTGATCCTTGTAATGAACTAAGCAAGGCTGGCATTTCCTTGTAGCTTTAGTATCAAAGTAAAAACTAAAAGGACAAAACATATGTAATTTAATTTTTTTAAAACCATGGATATCAGATTGATGGGATAGATTCAGTATTATTTACTTTCTCTGTTGCTAGTCTGTGTAATTTTATGCCATTATAGTTGATCTTACATGAAATGAATGTGAGATGGCATGCTTTCCCCTCTCACAGTATTTCAAAAGAGTTGAACTCTAGTTGCTGCAGAATTTTCAATCTTATCCGTAAAGTAGTTTTTTAGTTATAGGAAAATTATCAGAGACAATTCATTATAGTATTTTTTTTTTTTATGTGGAGGTATTTTGAGCCTATTCAAGTTGTGTTTGAAAAATGTGATCCTTGCTATATGCATCCATCCTTTTGAGTACTCCTTCTATTAGAAATCAAAATGATAATGTAAGTAACATTGTTATTAGTTGTCACCACTGGATTTTTTTAGCTTACGCTTTATTTTCCATCCTTATGGGCCGGATTGCCAGCCCTTGCTTCCCATAGCAATCAATTTCAGCCAGTCTACTGGGAGCTTTTTGCAGAGATATGAGTTTTGGGTGTTTTTTGTTATTATTGTGCTGTTTTACTTTCTCTTTTTTGCCAGTATTTGCCTAGAAATGATGTACTATACTTTCCTAAATTTCCATAGCAATTTATTATATTCCATCTCCATTTTTGCTATCATTATTTTTGCTATTGTTTTATAGATTCCATCTTAGTTATTTATATCTTGGTTGTTTTTATATTAACAGATTGAACAGGTGGTATTGGTTTTTAGATTGGTTTTTTCTTGTTCAGAGCAAGAAAAAAGCTTCACAAGAATGGAGTACATTGTGGAATACCCTGAAGTAGGGAATACTTGAAAAAATACTAATTTTTTAGTGTTATAAAGAGTATTTAACTGTGTATCTGTATGTAATAAAACCTGCATTTGTGACAATAGCCTTTTAATAAAACAGGTTCAATCTATTTGATTAATTTTAATGTTTACCCTGTGACTTACAGTTCTTAGCATGAAATAATTTCTTCGTTAACTTTCCTGGCTTTTATGAAAGCCGTAATTCAGCTAATAGAGTACTATTAAACTGCAACCAAACTGCTAAAAATCTCTTCTGTTAACAACATTTCTATGTATAAGAACAGCCGAGAAATACTGTTCTTTATTTATGCATGGATTTAAAGACAGGAAAACAGCACTGGGTCTTGAAACTCCCTGTAACCAGCAGGTGGTGGTGCTGGCTTAGAAATCAGTAGGAGCTGAGAAGTCTGCAAGAACTTAATTATGTATTGCTTTGCTAAGGAAACAATTTTATAAAAAATCATTTCAGATGGCTCTTTTAAATTATATACAGTTCTTTTCTGTAAAGGTGTAAACAGTGTAAGCACTTGCCTGTAGAACCAATTTCTATGTAAATAGGCATAGCATTTTATACTTTACTTAAGAAATTATATGCTGGTCACACTAGTAACAGTAGTGTGAAGACCTCCATCCCAGAGAAATATTACAGCTAAGTCTGAAAGAATTTGGGATCACTGAGCCTGTTCCTGTGAAAATTTAGTAAATTGAAGTTTTTTCTCTCATGTGGGTGAAAACTAAGACTAATGATAAGAAAGCCAGAGTTAAATGTTAATGTTTCAGTTCTTGTTCAGAGACACAGATACTTCTACAGCCTTTTTTTTTTCAATGATAAACACAAGCCAAAAGAAATTCAATGGTATCAAATTCCATAAAGTAAAAAGAGTAAACCCCCAATTTATTGGTCACATATTAACTACCAAGTTAAAAAAAGAAGCAGGCTCAGCCAAATCCTCTCACGTGTGTTTTCAAAATGTAAGGCAACTCATGGGGAAGCAGAGGAAGAATTGAAAAAAATACATAAAATCTTAGAGTTTAAGAATACAATGTAGATAAAATGTTATTTCAGTTTAAAACTAGGATATGCAGTTTGGAATTACGCTGGAAGTACATATTTTTAAGATGTTAAGATAAATTGGCACTTCTAAGTGGAAAACAAAAGTAAAGATTCTAAGTAGATTTCTGCAGGATGAAATCTACACTTCCCAATGTTCACAGGAATGAAAGGGTTGCAGCAAGACTGAGCTGAAATTTGTAGAGTCCTGCTCCAAAGGCATAGAAATATCACTTTCCTGTGCACTGAAATACTCTTCCTGACAAACACAGTCTATGCTGTAAATACAAGATTTCTAATCCCAAGGAGCAAAGCAATCACCAAGGACTCCTGTGCTTACTTTTACTCTTAGTTACTTCAAGGCATTGTATATTTTTCTCTCAATTTAATGGAGCTGAGGGAGTGTAAACAGTAAAGTGATCACAGGCTCAATGATGAGTGGCCTTTCAAATTTAGATTTTTTTTTTTTTAATAGTAGCTTATTTTTTGTCCACAAATGGAACTTCAGTGTTTCTGCAGTGACTGATCAGATTGTGTGTTTAGTCGCTAAGGGGAAGCTTCCTTAACTTTGTATAAACAAGACAGATTCCTCCTACAGTTTAGAACTGCATAACTGCAGTGTGCCCTTGCTAGTGTTGCAACTTCTTCCTTTGTGTCCCTTATAGTTGGTGTCAAAATCCTCTTTGAGGCAATAGGACAAAGGGCAATAAATCCACTTTGTGTTGCTATGCATGGAAAGAAGGATAGTCTATGACAATGCACGGAATATTAGAATTTGCTCTGTGTTGCTACTCTTAAAGAACCTCCCAAAGATGTGCCTTTTGGCTTTACATGTCCTGCCTTGGGGAACTGTCAAAGGACTGCTCATAAGGAAATCAGTGTCCTTTAATTGGCACTTTTTTTTTTTAGGAAAGAAAATAGAAACACAAATAAAAAGGATGTTACAGTTATTCAATATTAGGGGTGCATTTTTGTGTCCAATTAAAAAACAAAAAACCCCACGAAGCACTGTAATAAAAATATTCTCTTATCACATATGAATATAGTATATTTTTATGGAATGTATTGCAAATGTACTTTTCAAACAGTAATAGCAACATTGCAGTCTTACACCTGCTAGATCTGAGAAAAATTAAGAGATTAACAGCCACAATTTCAGATCATTTGGTCACTTGAATTCTAGCAAAATCTGTGAGTAAGAAAATGCATTAAAATAGAATTGACTGCAAGTGAGCCACCCAAGGCTGTGTAACCCAAGATCAGTGGTAAAACTAAATCCCAGTCCGGAGATTCCCAGTCCTCTGCTTATAGCCATGGGATCACCGGTCTGTTAAAATGTTAACATGTGGCTTTGAGCAATTCTTTTGTACTTTGCTTTGCTAGAGACAGCAGCTGGGGCTCAAAATCATAGTTCATAGCTGCTTGTGACTTGGTAGGAAACACGGGGTCTGAACAGCTCTTTTCTGAACACATGGGGTAATGTTTTCTGCAGCTCCTCCTCCATGTTCTGAGCAGAACAGCTTGTTATAATAAAGTAACATAATTTAAAGTTTCACTCAGCATATTTACACTTGCCATGCCTATGAGACACTTTCACTTTCCATATTCTCTGAAGTGCACTCTCAAAAGACAAAGTTAGTTCCCTTCACTCTGATATTTGTCTGGAAAACAGATCCCCTTGAAAACAGACCATGTTCTGCTTTAAGTTCTACAGTTTAGGCACATCTCCATTTCTTCGCCCTTTCCCAAAAAAACCTTTAGTTTATCCAGGTAGTATTCTGTATGGATATGGCACATGGAGAAGTCAGTTGGGCAATTTAACGAACGGGGTGACGTGGGGGGAAAAGTCCACTGATGATTTGCTTTCTTTTTAACTTTTCATTTGACAGCCTTCCAATAACAGTATAATTACTTGAATAAACAATTACAGAGTGAATCATAATTTAAAAAGGCAGTGGAGAATGAAGACTAAAAATCAAGAAAAATGTATGAGGGAATACTAAAATTTGATTTAGAAAAGATGTTCAAGGTTCAATGAACCTATGACTTAGCCTAATAATAAATTAGGATTTGATTAGGAATTGAAGTAGATTTTTTTCTACTGTGCAAATTTGGCAGGGGAAAGAGATGTTTGTTATGTACAAATATTGTCCTATTGTCTATGTACCTCTGTATTGGAAGAAGAAACCAGTTCCGTGAAATCAGATACCTTTCTTCTCAAAATCACACACGCCAATGTGTGTAAAATTCTGTGTATATGGGAAAGGCTTGCTTCTCATTTATAACAGCATGTACATGAGGTATGAACAGCTCCTGATACAAAGTCCACTGACGTCAGTGTAAATGTTTTCTCTGACTTTAGTGGACTTTGGATCAACCACAGTTTTAGCAGCCTTAAACCACTTACTTGCTTGCTGAAGTCATAATAATAGAGAAGCGATAAAAATTGATACAGCATTGATAAAAGTTATGTTCTTGAATTAAACTGGAGGAGCAAAGAAAAAAATACCTTATTTCTGTTGTAACCTTAGAGAGTTGCTTTACCCTTAAAAATAAGTACAAATGGTGTAAACCCATACACCAGACCTCTGTCCACCAAAAGATTCAAATTAAAAGTTTTGTGGGTTTCCCAACTCTTTTGTAGTCTATTTTTCATTCTATATACAAATTAGTTTAAAAGATTAGGAACTTAAAGTTTATATTGATTTCACTGAATATCAGAGCAGCCATCTGAAATTAATAACAGGGTCCAGCATGGCAAGATTTTGCTATTAACTGTCTTTTTTACAGCATTCAAAGAAAAGCAAAAATGAGGAATATATCTGTATCTGAGTTTCAGTTCTTTTTGTGGGAGAAGAATTAAGACTGAAAGACCATGTATTATTAATACAAGATTTAAGTATTGGATGCTAATAGAAAGAAAAAATAAAAAAAGAAAAAAGTAGTAGACACAACACATTCGTTTTGAAATTTTATGTGCCTTTAGCCAAAAGGTGTTAGCCTGGGACAAAAAGAGGGGGAAAAAAGTAAAGAAAAGAAATATTTCTTGATATGCAGTTTCAAAGAGAATGTCTCATGTAAGCATTGTTCAGTATTTGCAAAATGTTCTGATGATGCATTCTTGACATTCTCGGATCTTGATGTTTTATCTGCTTCAAGTGGCACACACTGCTACTAAAAGCCAGCCTCACCTGCTTTTCCAGTGATGCTAGTGTGTCGAGATATGCAGTGTATCTTTTTGTATTAAGAAAACAAGATGAAATGCATTTCCCTGAGTATGTAATGCACATAGAAACAAAAGCAGCAATCCTGTTTCATTTGCATTACCATTTCAGACACCAAGAGCACGCTGCTCTGCAGATTCTAAAATTAACATTCTTGTATCTCATCAAGCACCATTATATTGTAGTTTCTAGTCAATGATTTCATTACATCTGTTACCACCAAAAAAAACAAGTAAATTTGTAAAATAGATAGTTCATTGACAATAAATGATTTTTGGAGGATGAATAATGTGGGGTAGTTTTCTTTCCCCAACAAATAACAAATGTTTTGATTAAATCATATTTCAATACTATGCTAAATTTCAACCCCAACTGATTTGGCACATTTTCTTTTTTGAAGCTACCTTTGATAAGAAATGCATTACAAACTCATCAGTTTAGCTTCCTGTTAACAAAGAGACAGCAGCCGTCTGGATTATTCTAGATCCGCAGTGAAACTGCCACACTATGTATGCTCAAACTAAAGCTGTGCAAGTTTGACAAGGGGCAGATGAATCCAGGAGTTATTGTGCAGGGGTTTAAGTCTATGCGGCAGCTGACGGTTGAAATAATCATCTATACATCGCTCTGAGCTAGCTGGGGAAAGGTTGAAGCTGTATATTTTCAACATATCTAGCCTAATGGTTAATCTGTTGTCTTGTACAGGGGGTGCTGGGTGGAATCACAGCAATAGCTGACAGTTTGGAGGAATTGCTGTGGGTATTTTCAGTTGCCTGATTCACAAAGTGGTAGGTTGCAAGAAGTCTAAACAAGCTTGTCATTGAATGAGGCAAGTCATGCTCACTGTCACTCCCATCAAAAGATCTCTGGTAGCCAAAAGCTCAATAAACATATTGATTATTTGCATTTAGTAATAGAGGGCTGCAGCTTGTCTTCACCCCCCCCAGCCCATGAAAGCTGAGCCAGATTGCAGAATGGTGACTGCTCCTTTGGAGGTCAGCTAGGAAGATGCTCAGGAGAAAGACGTCGGTTAAGTTGGGGGAAAAAATAAAATATTTCTTCAAACCAAGATAGTTTAACTGTTAGAAACACTTTCTGTATTTCTAGTGCTGGATCTGACATATCTTCACAGTGACATGGCATTACTCACTACAGAGATTAAGGGGGTGCAGTATGAATTAGACTGAAACAAAAATGAAGTATCTGCAAGTGACAGCTCTGGCTGATGGCTGACTATGAAGGAAAACACTGTGCTAGTGTCTGGTGAAAAACAGTGCTGAAAGCCTAGCAGCTGATAGAGATGGGGGAGGAAAGGAGCACTGGATATCGGTGGTGGTTGTTTAGAATGTCTGGTTTTGGTCAGGATATTTTTTCTCCTTTAAAACACATTTTCATCTTCCCTTCCAGGCAAATCATGCTGAAGCCAGTTTCAGCCATTTTGTTGAAAGCACTGTACTGGTATTCTGCCTTGTTACATTTAAATTAAAGCTCAGCCCAGTTTTAAGTTATGGCAAGTGTATGCTCACAAGGAATAAATAGAGATTGCCACAGGCATTAGTTTAACTACATTTGTTGTTTTAAAAATGTTCAGGGAGTTGCAGATTGCAATTCAAATTATCTTCATTATAATAAATAAAATGTATAGAAATAGAAACAGACATGATTCCCTAACGCAGTCTGTAGGCAAGTGTATATTCATTGAGCTTGAAAGGGAGGTCCTGAGGGTGGGGGTAAGGAATAGGAATATATGCAACTTCAAAATACCATTACAATCGCATTAATATATCACATTTTATACGTATTATTTTTTATCTCTCTAATGGTGACAGGCTTCTTGGGCAAATTCTGTACAGCAGTTATTAAAAGTAGGTAGTGTTCACCCAGGGTGCAATTAGAAAATACTACAGAAAGTATAATTTCTTACCCTTACTCTACTTTTATCCTGTTCCTTACTGTTTGCACTTCTCAAAAAGTAAATTTATATATATTATATTTATATAGATATTATATTTATAATTTGCTCTCAAAATATTCTTAGGTAATAATAATCCCTTATGGATACACGGCAATGTACTGAACAGTTCTAAGAAACTTTGGCAGCATAAACAGTGCAGGCCTGTGACCGTTTGCATTCGAAATTAGGACATATGTCATACTACATAAAAAGAAATTAATCTAACTATTACTAGAAAAAAAATCCTGTTTTAGTAGACTTGGTGGTGCTAAACTTATCCCATACTTGGAAGAGAACCCTGGTGGATTTGGAGGTTGTGATTTGACATTGCACAGTGGTGTGACAAATTGCTCCAATCCAGACAGTTTGATTGCCAAACCTAGTGAGGCAGTGACAATATGTAAGGATGTATTTGGTTCCATATAATTAACAGCAATCTTTGTTTCCCAAATATGTTTTCTATGGAAGTCAGCCCACATAATAGTGCAAGAACCCAATTGGATTTTAAAGAAATTAATAATAAAAATCAACTGTCTTTGCTGAACAGGGGGATGCTCCATAAGTGGTTCTGCACACTATAGTCTGTATGTGCTGGCATTGGCCTGTGTTTCTCACCCAGTGGCACACTACTGCTTAATCCAAAAACTCTGTACTTGCTCACATAGTTCAGGGTGTATCTGACAGCCCCATGTGTGTGGCACAATGTGCACCTACTGCTTGATAGGCTATTTATACTAAGAGTAACCAGCTTTACTCTTCTGTGGTAAAAAATGTATGTAATTTTAGGAGGAATGGAGAAAGAGATTATTATCTCTGCCAAAGATAGGTCATTCAGATATTAATCTGTAATCCTTGCTTTTGAAGATTGAGTAAAAAAAGTGTGGGCCATAAACTGTTGTTTTAAGAAAGAAAATTGTCCTATGTACAAAGAATTTTATCACTGATCCAGTGTGGAACTTCTTCCACTTTGATCTGAGCTCTTGGCAGCAGCAGGAAGCTGGAAGTCGTGGGATTAAATCACTAGTTAGAACTTTTAAATGTAGAATAATTGGACCAAAAACAATTGGCAACTTGTTATGCCCACGCTTAGTAATAGTACCTGTCCATACTATTAGTAAAGGGAAGCAACTTAGGTTTTCAGCAGCTCAGTCTGCCTTCCTGCTGAACAAGATCATGTGTTGCTATTACATATGGTGCCAAGCTCCAAATATGAAGCCATACCAAAAGACAAGTATTTTTGTTCTGATCCATGCTGTGCCACTGCAAGCACAAAATCTTGGGAAAGCTTGAATTTGTCTGCATGGAATATGCCATAAGACATGGAAGGTTATTGCTTAATAGTCAGGTCTGGTATCTGAAACCATCATTTTTGAACTCCAGAAGAGATTGTAAAAAGATTATGGTGTTTCTTAAACAAGTTGATGGGAAGGTTGATAAACTTAATAGATTTTGGTCTTCTTCCATTGCATGTGAAGCTACTTTGATACAGGATGTGGACTTCTAAAGATTATTTCCAGTATTACTATCTTCACTTTAAAAATAGAACTGAGTTGATGCATATCAAGGCCTTCAAATACATGCTTGACCAGTGATACGTGTAGGGAGATAGCTGCAGATATATTTTAGCATCTGAAAATTATTTCACTTAGAGGAATATCAAAAGTACAAAATTTGATAAAAAACCCAGTAACTCTGAGGTAAAATTGATATTTTTCAAATAGTGTATTCAATATTTTATGCAGTATATTTTATTTTTGTGGCAGTATTGCTAATCAAAGGTATATGTTCTCCTCTGATAATTTAAAATATATGTGAACTTTGGTGAGTACGCATTATTTATTATTATTATTATTATACTTTCAATGTTACTTTTATTAGTAAAAATTAGAATAACATTAGACTTTAGTTCTTTTCACACTCATTTTTCTATCTACTTCAGTCAGAATAGTAGCAAACCATCAAAAAGTCACTGAATTGGAATGGATGCTTTGTCACCAACCACTTCAACCTTGTAAAAAACTACCTTCAAATGACTCTTGTAATTCCTATACAGTTACCTTTTCTGTGAGAGATACAGATTTTGTGCTTGAAGAAAAATGGCAAGCATGGGAATGCTATTTTTGTCTCTTTCCTGTTACCAGATGGTGTTTCTAGCTGCTGGTAAACTAAACAAAGGTCCCGAAAAACATGCTGACCTCCTCAAATACTTTGCCTCTACTCTCTGCTCAATGTTCTCCATTTAATCTTTAAGGCAATTTAAACATATGGAAATAATGCTGCAAGTCAGTCCACCAACTTACCAGTCCACCAACTACTCCCTACTTAAACTTCTTACTTCATTGTACATAACCCAATATAAGGTCTTAGTGGCTCAGTTATGTACCTTCTTCTCTATACTATACCCATTCAGAATGAAACAAGCATTAGGACAAGATCTCTATTGCTTATTTTTACCAGAAAAGCATGTTGTTGTTGGTTTTCACTAAGGGTGCCATTTGTTAGAGGTATTATTTTGGGGGGGTAGTGTTTAAATAGCTTTGATATATTATCAATGGAAGACAAAAGAATCACAGTTTTAAGCTAGATCCATATTTAGAAAATTGAATTTCTTAACTTTCTTTTCAGAGGTACTATGTATGACCTCCTGAAATTTACAGTATCCAGCACTGTTGAATACTCAACAACTTTTATGTGGGTTCCTTAAAATCATTTTAATTCCATAAGTATGCTTGCACAATTCTGAAGTGGTGACCTTATGTTTTCTATGATTCCTTATTTATTTTAATAGCACCAGAGTGCTTTACCTCCCCTGTCATTTTCAGTAGTTTCAAAGAAATAAACATCCTCCAGAGATAGTAAATCTCAAAGCCTTTATCAACATGGGGGAATAAGTATTACCTCAGACATACTTACCCTAGGATGGGATTATTGCTTAAAGCTGATAATGTTGTTGAATAATCCTTTTATAAGTATTCTTTTATAAAGAGTCATTTTAGAAGGGGAAAAAAACCCAACAACATAAGAAAGCTGCAGGTATAAACCTTTATTTCTGCTGTTGGAACTGATACCTTAAGCTTTAATGTCTTTGTTTCCACATAATATCAAAATTGATTCATGCCTGTGGTTTGAAATAATTTTTAATACAAAGGAATTAATTAAAATTTTTTCTTATTATTTAGAAGTAAAGAATGCAGCTAGATCAAGTTACCCAAAATGTTCATATCAATTCAAGAATGCAACTACTAATGCATTGATTGATGCCAAGTCCACTGAAGGAATCCTGGAACCTGTTCCACTTGTTAATAACCGTAAAGGGAGCCTCTTCCTACCCAACAACCCCTCGCTGCTGCACCTTAACTTACTGAGTTCTGTTGAACAAGGAAAATCTACCTACTGTAGATTGCAAAGGGCACTCAGCTTGCCTGTAAAATACCGCTACCATTCCCAAAAGCCTGGGGTGAACCAAGATCTCCGTAGGTAGCCCAGTAGTTGGATGTATAAGGCAATACAGAATGGTTTGTGCATGGTTTTGCAGTCTGTTTTCAATGTGACTATGACATTACTAATGCTCTGTTAAGTGCTTACAGATGTGGGTTTCTCCAGATGTGGTGATTAATAAGTTAATCAAGATAGCTAGTCAACTAATGTTTCTGGGTGGTTTGTGCTTTACCTTTCAAAGAATTTAATTGCTTTGAAGCATTTACATGCTAGGCAGAATACTAGGTATCCCAGGTCACATGATGTTCAGTAACACAGATGTTATTTCAAATTTCAGCTCTTTTGGTGTCTAAAAAAGTTTCTGTAAACTAATTCAGTTAGTGACCTGGGAGAGGCAGTCAAGGAGACAGTGTTTTTAAATAGTTAGATAATAACAAAGAAAAAAGATATGAACTTGTCCACTGTTTTGAAAGACTTTCCCTTTGTTTTGCTTTAAAAATGAAATGAGGATAAAAGTCAAGTAATATGTTGTTACAGATGTTCAACTCCACATTAAGGCTGTTAAAATTACCAGCACATCTTAAAGCAATTCATGGAACATTGTCTGGAGGTTATGTCATTGGAATAATGAACACTCTTTACTCAAGAATAAGCAAACATGTTAAAGCATCAGTGTAACTTTAAATTAAACTCCAACATAAAACTGAGTGTCTGAAGCCTCATTAGACTCGCCTGACATTTTTTTAGCATTGAGTCTTCCTGAACTGCAAAGCTGTTATTAGTCAAGAGCTCTGGGTTGTTACAGCAGTGCAAAAAGTGTTATACATAGGGATGTGCAAAGAAGCTCTTGAATGTTATTAGAACTCAGAGGCTGAATTGAGTTCCAAATCTATAAAACTCTGTGTCCAATTCTTGAACTTATTTCCAATTTTCATGAGAGTGGTAAAAAGGTCTACGTAACGTTATATGGCTGCAGTTAATACAAATCTTGTAGTATAAAGACGTAAAAAGTGGGGACTCATTAACAAAAGCAAACATGCAATATCAGAATTGAGTTGTCATATATCACAACCCCATTATTCATATGTGTTCGTCTTTCATAAGAACAAGTGAATTTAAGACTCCCTTTTAATTTAATGCAGACACAGAAACCATGAAACTAAAATATTTAATAACCTTACTAAAAATTTTGCTAGATCTACTTCTTTAAATGGGCCGGAAATTGACAGGAGTACCTGAAGGATAGTAATTAAATATGTTTTATATCCTACTTACTACCAAGAAACCACTTGTGAGTTATCACTGCGACATTTTTGGGAACCAAGCCATAGGTAATGGTGTCATTAGATACTACTCACATATTTCAACTTCATGTGTTCCCTTTCCCATTCTTATGGAGCTGTGTTGCTAAACTGCGGATGCCCTGTAAACTCTGTGCAGAGATTTCAATGAAAAATAAAACTTGATTTTCTGTCATATGATTAATATAGATCTCCGTTCATTGCTACAATGAGAATAAATGGCTTTCTTGGTTAAGCAACACCTTGAGATCCCCCAGAAGGTGTTGCTAACAGGTATTAACTAGCAGGCCACATCCACTTTGGACTTCCCAGGCAACTGGTGACAGTAACATAGTTTGAATATGACAAGCACATATCCAAAAGGGAAGCTTATTTGTTGCAGATGCAGTACCAATAATAAGTGAAGACTAGAAATGTACTTGTAGAAGTTGTTATTTTGGATGATTACTAGTAAGACTTTGATTCTAATTGGGCAGCAGGTTAGCATCACCTGGCAGCACTGGAGAACACAAGAGTTGGACCATATAGTACAAAAATATCCTTATTGTATTAACTTTCAGAATTTGTAAGGATCAGACAGGAATCTTATTAGCTAGATGAAAACTTGGTAAAAGATTAGTTTTAAATATTGTTTTCTCTTGTTCAGAGAGATATTTATGGTTGTATTATTATCTACAGTTGACTAGTGTTACTGTAAGATTTTTTTTGTCCATGGTCCTGAGGCTGTGTATCTTCCTTCAACTGCTAAAATCATATAACAATACATTTGTGGTGCCATGCTGCATCTCTGGACAAACATTCTGTAACCCCATGGCAACAGATTGAGTGAAATTTAGAATTTTTACTCCCAAGAGAGCAAAACAGATAATTTGTTGTTTTCTGGAAGAAAGATTCTGCATGGTTCTTGTTCGTTTGATCTTTTAAGTGCTGGAACTGAATATTTATATCCAATAAAGAACAAGAGAGCACAGTGGATATTTTGAAACCTATTGCCTGTGTGGAATAGCAAATTACTTTTTGATAGAGAAGTTTAAAACAAGCCTAGCTTATTTTCAAGAGAATAATTTGAAGAAGGTGTTCTGAAAAGTGCAAAACTTTCACTTTTTTGCAATCAGAACTGCAAAGATATTATCAACAAAACATTTCTGTGCATGTTCACTTCATGGTACACATAGCTAAATCCTGATCTACTCTAATATGTACGAACTGTCACAGAAAGAAAATTTCAATTTGTGTATTTTTGAGAATTTTCTGTGGGCCTGTCTCTCAGCCAAAGAAGGGCATTTGACTAACCATCAACGAGCATTTGCACTATAGGACTTGCATTTGGAAAAAGAAAGAAAAGTCAAATGAAAATTCCTTTGTCTTTAGGGATGCTGCCCAAGAAGAGAAGAAACTTAACTAATTGTTATTAGACAGTCATTGTTCTGATCTAAGGATGATCTTTTACACCACTCTTTGGCACATTTATTTTGGGATTATCTTTGTTAGGTTGCTTTTGTTTGGTTTTTTTTATCTTTGCAGTGCTTTCTTTGGTTGTGACTCCCTTGTGCAAGGTGATGCCAGGTCATCTAAAAAGAGAGCAAAATCTGTCTTTCAGGGCCCAGCCCTTTGGTCTTGATCAAGGCAAAATGAAGTTCCATAGCAGGCTTGGACAAACAGACAGATGTGGCAGGCTGGCATGCAATCTGTAATAAAATAGTGTCAGAAGAGAGTTATAGCAAAAGGCTATTGATTCATTTCTTCACAGATAAGTCTGAGGCAGGTGACATATATCCCAGTTTTGTTGTTTTTCCTATGTATCTTGTTGCAAGTAGTACTTTTTCTCTCACAGCCTCTGTTTGTGCACTGCTAATGTGTACTAAGCTTTTTAAATAGAACAGCTGCTGCTACTACTACTACTACTACTGTAGTTTCTTTTAGCTTTAAAGTAAAAGTTCCCTAAGCATCAGCTAAATTGTCTTCTAATTAATTTTTCGGTTTACAGTAGGATGGGAAAAAAGTTTTTCTTCATTATATCAGAATAAATTAGCATTAGCATGATCCTGAGAAAGTGGGCATGAGTTTATTTGCTTCAATAGCACATGTAAAGGTTATGTACAGATAATCAAGTGCAGTTACAATCTCAAAACAGTGAAGATTGTGATTAATTCTTATAGATAAGATCTTAGGAAGCTAAACACCTGTTTAAGCAATATGTATTGTGGCATAAGTTATCCAAGAGTAATTATGACTGAAAAAATTGTAAGTGATTTTTTATCTGGAAATTGATCTGTCCTTGAAAATGCACCTCATCCTCATTAAAAAATTGCATAACACATACATCCTCTGTTATACAGGTATTGTCTCCCCACTTCCATTCAACCTCATTCTGTTCACTCCTGTTAAAACTCCGTTTTGTGAGGAGAGTAGGGAGATGAGGTCTGACTTGTGCTGGAGATCTGCACAATGGCAGGCTGCATTCACATTCCCGACTAACTGAATCATTGAACATCAAGGCATTGAATATTTTACATCTCTTCATGAAGACTCTGTTGTTTGGCATGTGAGGAGCGAGAACCAACTGGTGTCTAGTTCATTAGCAAAAGCAGGCTGGCAGCTGTTATGTTGATATTGCAAATAGTATTTTATCTGTCTGGGAATACAGCAGAGCACTAATTCTGTTTTTCTGTAGCGCAGATTAACTGATAATAACTCTAAGAATAACCTGAATGTGGTCCCCCCGCCTTTGTTTTTGAAGTATGAAACCAGTTTGAACACCTATGTTCAAAACCCTGGTATTCTTCTCTGCTTCTCCTTCAAGCCAATCTCTTTGACTAACATGTATTTGATTTTTATTACTGTTGGGATGAAGTATCAGTGCGTGAATGGACATAGAGTGTGTGTTCTTTGCTACTTCACTTGTATTTCATATTGCACTCAGAGCAGTACTTAATCTCATGAGTTCCTTATATTTCCAGTTGAAGATGAGCAGCCGTCGACACTATCACCCAAAAAAAAGCAGCGAAATGGAGGCATGCGAAATTCACCCAACTCCTCACCCAAACTGATGAGGTAAGACTATAAGGAACTCATATCTTTATCTCCTTTCTTTCTTCCTTCCTCCTCTCCTCCCCCCACATCAAAAATAAGGGGAGGGGGTGAAAAAAAAAAGATTGTTAGATGGTTTCTGAAAGGCTGAAGTATTTATTCTGTCAGCTTGTCAGCAGTTAATGATAGAGCTGAAAAAAAATTCTGTCATGAAAAACAGTTTGAAAAGCTGTTTGAAAAATACATAGGCTTTAAAGTCTTAGCTGTCACCCTGTCCTGTCCATGTGTAGTTCTTAAACAGCAGTGGCACTAATGATAGCACTAACCAATCAGGGGAACTCATGTGGTTAGTTTGCCTCAGGCAATTCTCTTTTTGTTGGATTCCCTCTGAGTACTGTTTTCTGTACTTAAGGCCATATGTGAGATGTATCATCACAATCAAAAATGAACCTGAATATTACCTTCCTTTTATCCTGTCGATTGAAATCAAATTTCTGTTAATTGATTTAGACTGATGAAAAAGTCTAATAATATATGTACTTGCCAAAGCAAAGTTCAAAACTAACACAGTTTTAGTCAAGCTAAAAGCACATTAATTATGAAATATAGGGATTTTTAAGAGAGTAGTATATACTCTAAAAGTGGGTGATGAAAACAGCATCTTGTTAGTGATGTTTCCCCCGTTGCTATGTGTACATTATTTTACAATAGTACTCCTTTTTTATAACTACGTAGTTTCCTTTCCTAGGACAAATTACATCTAAGAGATTTGTTAAAACTAGAACTGCAACAAGAAATTGTAATCTCTTAAAATATTTTTCCATTTGCATTCTATCTCACTGTGTTTTGCCTTTCACCTGCTCAAGTCAGTCAAAATGGGATCTCGTAGTAAGCAGAGTTTTCAAGGAGGCTGTTCCTGCTCTCTCTTTGCATATCCTGTGTTGCCAGGCTAGGCCCTCAGTCCATAGCTGTATCCATAAATACCATAGCAGAGATTTTTCACTCTGTGTGTATATATATGTACACACGGAGAAAATGTAAACTTATTTACATATATAAACAGACACATTCATGCAATTTGAGATTTGTCTGTGTATAACTGTGCCTGCTGAGAGAATTCAAGTGGAAAAAAATTGATACGAATACATAGTTCTTTCCATAAATAAAATCTCTCATGCTTTTATTATTGACAATGATTTTGTTCCTGTAATGATTCTGGATACAAGTAGGTGATATTTCTCTTTGTATTTCAGTCACTAGACTGGAATTTTCTTTGGGCAGTTAACAGAAGCATCCATATTTGTTTATTGTTTCTGCAATATAGGGCATATTCAAGGACATAACTTCCACAAATTGTCTTCATCTCTGTTTAGACTACAGAACCAAAAGTGAGATTGATTCACAGAGGGGAAAATGCACCCAGCTGTGGCGCTTTTTTTTCCCCCTATTGACCATCTATTTCTGTTAAATGTATCATTAAAAGTTTTCTGCCTTCCTGTTAGCTCAGCCTTGCCCATATGACACTGATTTACATGCTTGTTTACAGTTTATGAGGAAAAATAAAATGAGAATACTGGCAAACTTTTCATTTTTATAGTGCCAGTTGTCATGCTAGCATCGTTTTCAATTTCCTTACCTTTGGACAATCCTCTTATCTGGTGCTAATTGTTTTAACTGCTTAAAATTTAAACGTGGAGGTTCCCCCCACTCACCTTCTACCAGATTCTAATTTTGGGGAAGCAAAACTGAAAAGAAAGAGAAGGGGAGAGAGACAGAGAGAGAGAGAAAGAGCTGAAACATTTGGAGCTGAACACACTGTCCCTGTTTGCTATGTAAAGTATGCCTCATTTCTTTGATCTTGAGTAATAATAATTCTGGGGAGTTATACTGTTTTCATATGCTTCAAAGCTGTGTCAAAGTTTTGCTGCTTAAGGGTACTTCTTTATTCTATTGGCTCTTGGGTACTGAGATGACAGGTCCTCTGTACTAGGTGCAGGCTTTTTCAAGTCATAGCCTTCAGCAAAACATCAAATTACCAAATACAGGGTAACATACTTCTACACAAATGCCTTTCCTGTAGATATATTATACCATATATATTAAATACTTTAGTGTTACATGGTACATTTTATGTGCAATAGAAAGTGATGGTTTGAGGTAGCCTTAGGGGTACTTTTTTCCACAAGCAGAAAAAGCTAGTGTATACCGTATCAAGTATGGTTTTTACAGGACTTTCTGCCCGAAGGCCTTTGTAAATAAGTAATGATCAACAGATTGGCTGTGGGTTTTTGAAAAGCATGCCTGTGTCAGTTTGCATGATGGGGGAAGATTTTCAAAGTACAGCCTGCTTTCATTGCCTGCTGAAGAGGGACTGAGGGAGAGTAGTCGTCCTGAGCCTGAGCTGTCTGCTCAGTAGCACATCAGAATTGCTAAACACAGGTTGAGCAGTGAGTGGAGAACTTGCCAGGCTTCCAAATCCAGACATTGTTTTCTTCCTCTTCTCTGTTACTGCTAAATTTATTCTCCAGCCCAGTGTTCGCACCCTCAGCTTCTCCCCAGACCCAACCATCTCTTCCTTTTACTCTTTATCTACACTGACTTAGCTTTGGTCCAAGGTGCTAAAAAGACAAAGTGGATTGAATCAGAAGAGAGCTCTGTTAAGCTTTGTTTGTAATGGTCAAACTCTTTTCTCCTCTCTGAAACAAAGGTGGACTGCATTATCTGCTATTTCGTATCCTCATAAATTACAGAAAGTGGCAGGTACTTGCTTTCCTGCCCAGAAGTCTTTAGTGTATGTCAGCTAGAAGTACCCAAGAGGTAAATCAACTAAAGGACTGTCACGTCTATAGCTGGTATTTATCTTTGGAAGTTTTTCCCTAAATTTACTTTAAAAGCTCCTTTTTCAGGTCAGCTTTGCCCCTGTCCCATCTGCCCAGAAATAGCTGGCTACTTTGCAAACTTTTTCTCAGCTGTGGTTTTAGAGGATCTAGAAGAAGCCTGGAAGACAGGAAGTCTGGAGTATGAAAACAAAAAATATGTGAAAAATTAATTTATAAGTTAAAATTCTAACTGACTTTTGAATTGTTCTGAGCAGCAATCGTGCTCAGTTGAGATAATGTTGGAAATGCTGCATTAGGTTTTAGATTCCCACAGTGGCGGAGGCATCAGGGAAGAGGGTATTATGCTATGAGACAAAATTTCTTCTTGTATTGCTGGATTAGAACAGATGATAGAAATGTTATCACAGGGATTCACTGGGACCTCATGACAAGTGGCCTGACCTGTTCAGAGAGTGGGAATTTTTGAGATTTACTAACATAAGTAGAAATCTGCATTACCAAGTATGATCTGGATAGATACATTGGAGACATCTTTTTAATGACATCTTTTTGATTACAAGAAATTACTAACTGATATAAAGAGACGACTGAAATACAAATGCTCTTTGTGTGCATCACAGATGGTCTAGACTCACATTTGGGAAGTCACTGGTCCAACTGAATGCTGCATCACATCAAATGGCATGAGCAGAATCACACTGATGCAATACTAGAAGAGTCCAATCCCAAACAAATCTTTCAAATTCCAACAATACCTACAAACGCAAATTAACCAGAAAAATACTCAGCATTGTTGTTACTGTTTTTACCTGTTTTACATCAGTAAAAGTCTGCCCCATTAAACCCACAAGAACATGGATACTTTTTTAAATAACTGTAACTCCCACAGGTAAAAATAGATACTCCTCCTGTTAAGATGTGAACACAAGGACATCCTATTACAGCCAAAAGTAAAATTTAAATAAGAAATGAAAGGAAAAGGAAGGAAGACTGTGACTGGGAGAGTAATCACATATCAGGTGTCCTTCATGAGGTGGAGAAGAAAAGTAGAACTGATCAATGCCTCTGGTATCATGCAGCAGTTTCAGTCCCTGTTCATCATCTCAGTTGCAGGTTCTGATGCGTATTATTGATGAGCAGCCACATTAACTATGAGGAGGCTATGTTGCCTGAATATGAAATAGCAAAGCTAGTTTTTAAAAAAATGTGTCATTTTGGATTCAGAATGACCAGTAAAAATGTGAAAAGCCTTGGATATGAATCAAAAAAGGCACTTAAATGATTGTTGCTGAGCCTCAAGTCTATACTTAATGCTTTGGTAGCTGCTACTGCATGAGTGGAATACACTGACTTGAAGGAAATGTCAGCCCAGCTGAGTCAAACTTCCTCTTAATGCAAGAACAAATAGCATATGACAGGGCCCAAGGGGCCTGAAGAGCAAACAAATAGTTTGTCCCTGTCCACTCTGGATAGAGTGGTGTAGTTGACATAGGCCTCTAGACAAGTAGCATACTCAGCAAAGGGTCATTATCATTAGTGTCCCTGATCACATAAGAATCAGAGGCATCAGAGGACACTGGGTTTTCAGTGTGTTGCCAAGGAGAATTTCGTAAGCCTGAGGATTTTTTTTGATCGAGGATCTAAAATAATTCCCAACCAGACAATAAAACTTGCTCAGAAACTGTCAAGACCCAGCTAAGTGACACAGAAAAAAAGTGAACTCTTTGGCATATGTTTCCAGAAGCCTGATGAAATTATTTATCTGAAGCTGAGGAGGAAGCCTCCTGTCTTTTTTCCCCGAAGTTGTATATAATATTTTAAGTATATGAACACTGGCTGTGCACATTTATCTCCTCATCCACCCAACTAAGCCATATACAGTTAAATGTACATACACATTTCTGCTAGTGCCACTCAGCATGAATTTGCATTGCCTCTGCCACTGTAGTGCTGCCCTTCCTTGAATCGAAACTGTGAGCTTTCTTATAGAAGCAAAAAAAAAAAAAAAAGTGATGGCAGATCTAGGGAAGCATTTCTCAAGCTAAAACTGGTAAAATAAGTTGACTCTGATCATTCTCCATGACTCCCTTAAACCAGACATGGAGGTAAGATTTGAAAAGGTGAAAACCCACTGATGAACCATAATAATGGTATATATTTATGTCCCTCAGTCTTGAAGTTTCCATTTTGTACTCTCAAATTTATATCCAGGTTTTATACAGTGCTAATATGCAATGATAACAAAGCTGCAACCCAGCAGGTATATAATAACACAATTCACTTCTTGATTCTTTTTTATGAGTTCACGACCACCAACATGAGCAACAGGAGTAATTCAGGGATTACCATGTTGCCTTACACCAGTTTTTAACAGTGTTAGAGAATTCAAGTATTTAAATGATGTGTGGTAGTATCTGTTAGCCTCCTGATGCTTGCTGCCATTGCTAGACCAGGGACTGGTAACTTTGGTTTCCTGTTTAATTTGTCTCCTTTCCATTTCTTTATGGAGTTGAAGGACTGGCTTCTTGATCTGTAGAGTGGTACCAAGGTTTCAAAAAGACTGTAGTGGGTTGATGCTGGCTAATGCCAGACACCCTCAAAAGCTGCTCTCTCACCTCCCTCCACAGCTGGGCAAGGGAGAGAAAACACAACGGGTACATGGGTTAGCATAATGATGGATATCACTCACAAAACAGACTTGCATTAATTGAATTAATTGCCAACAAAATCAGAGCAGGATTATGACAAGAATAAACAGACCTTAAAGCATCTTTCCCCCACTTCTTCCTCCTTCCCAGCTCTACCTCCTCTCCCCAGAGGTGCAGGGAGACGAGGCATGGAGTTTATCATCACATGTCATTTCTCCTGCTGCTCAGGGAGAGTTCTTTCCTGTCTTCAGTGTGGGGTTCATCCCATGGGAGAGTTAGTTCTCCATGCACTTCTCCAATGTGAGTCCATTCCACAGGTAGCAGTTTTCTGCAAACTGCTGCAGTCTGGCTCACTGTTCCACTGAGTGCAGTCCTTCAGGGAGAGGCTGCTCCTGCATGGGTCCTTCACAGGGTCACAGGTCCTACCAGG
>VZUI01024727.1:0-11357 GCA_013401135.1 Cettia cetti | reverse complement strand
TCTTCTTCTTCTTCTTCTTCTTCTTCTTCTTCTTCTTCTTCTTCTTCTTCTTCTTCTTCTTCTTCTTCCTCTTCTTCTTCTTCTTCAGTTCCTGTTACAACACATCAGATCTCTTTCTATCCTGAATATTCTGATTTACACCAACCAACCAGCACAAGACACAGATCCTATAGAACTTACACACAATGTAGAATTACTACATTACCACACTGTCTTACATTTTAAACCCTAAAAACTACTTTCTAAACCCTTTTTTTCTTCCCTGACACACTGGCAGGGTCTCTCCGACCTTTGGACCTTTGGCATCTCCTTATTTCTAATTTATTTTTCAGTCAGAAGAGATTCTCCTTCAGCTGGCTAAACCATTGTCTTCCCCAGGTGTTCAGTGTTCCTAAATATCAAAACTGGCTTTCATTTCTACCTCCCTCACAGCTTTCATAGTCTCAAAATCTTTTGCCCAGCAATCATATTTATAAGGCTTTCCTGTTTCATCTTCCCCAACAAGTAACTGGGTGAAAAAGATCCCCATTGCAGACCTGGAGTGGTCATTATTGGGTCAAAGACACAAATAATAGAGGTGTCACCTCGTTAGTGGATAATTATTGCTTAAAAGAGTTCCAAGACTCTTTTAAGCAATAATTAACTCTTGGAAAGAGTTAGAGGCCTCTATTTTATTCTCGTTTTCTGAGAGCTGATGGGTCTGGAAGTAGATAAGGGATGATAACAATTCCATACATTTCCCGGGTAGGAAAAGGTGGGCAGGGAGGAGCTGGCAGGGAGAAAAAGCAGCAGGAAATGTCCCAATTCCTCAGCGGGAATGCTGAAACCCCCTCTGCTCCTCTTGCCCTGCTCCCTCCGGCCCCGGGGCCGCGTTCTCCCGGCTGGGATCCGGCATTCCCGGCGGGAGCAGCAGAGAGGAGAGGGAACACAATCCATTAACGGGGCCAGCTGGCCGCTGCTTTCCCCGGGGTTAATCATTGACGGCTCCAGCGGCGGCGCCGGGAGACCCCGGCTGGAAAAGGCAATTCCAGGCTGGCATCGCCCGTGACAGCTGCCAAGGGACACCGGGTCAACAAAAGAACAGGGAAAAAAAAAAATAAAATATCCCAAGCCAAACAAAACCTGCCGGGAGCAGAAGCTCTGCTGGAAAAGCTCTCGGAGCAACACCTACAGGAAAATTTTTGGGGAAGAGGCAAGAGCTCTGATGGGGTTTTTGGTGCCTCAATAGACAAAAAAATTCAAAATTAAGGGCAAAATATGGATTTTATATATATTTATTTTTATATTTATGTATTTTAATAGAATTATTTAGATATATTTATTTTTATATAAATATATGATAATAAAAATATATAAAACTACAAAAATATATAGTAACATTATAATAATATCTAATGTAATACAAGGTAATATTAATATATAATATAAGCTCTATTCTATTATATTATTCTAGTATACGATATTATAATATTTATTTATTTATTTATTTATTTATTTATTTATTTATTTATTTATTTATTCTTTCGATTTTATTATGAAATATGGATTTCACTTAAATGTCAAGCCCAAATCTGATTTTTGGGAGGAGGAAAAGCCCAGAAGAAAATCAATCAAAAAAAAAAAAATCAAAAACATTTTTATCTTTAAATGTTCCCTGGCAGCCTCTTGCTGGTGACTTCTCCTCCATGGTTTATCCTTTCCCATATTTTCTTCCAGTGGGAATTCCAGTGTGAATTTTCCCAGTTTGATTTTGTGGGATGGAAACCCAAAGAGCAAAAGTGGGATTTGCTCTGCACAAACCCTGGGATTTGGGAATCTTTTGTTGTATTTTCATCTGCTCCTGGTGAGCTACAAAGGTTCTGGGTGCTGGGAGAAATCCAGGGAGAAAATGTCCCTGGGAATGGTGGGGAAAAAGGAGGAATTTTCTCTGGCTCATCACTGACCTGTTCCTGAGGAAAGATTGGAGCTGATACTGGGAGAAATCCAGGGGGGAAAAAAATGCCTCAGATGGGGAAAAAAGAGGAATTTTCACTGACCTGTTCCTAAGGAAAACTGGAGCTGATTCTGGGATAAATTCAGGAGGGAAATTCCTCTTTTTTCTCCATCTAAGGAAAAATGGAGTTGATTCTGGGAGAAATTCAGGGAGAAAATTCCTCTTTTTTTCTCCATCTGAGGCAATTTTTTCCCCCTGGATTTCTCCCAGATTTAGCTCAATCTTGCCCAGGAACAGGTCAATGAGGAGCCAGAGAAAATTCCTCTATTTTCCACATTCAAAGCATTTTTTTCCCCTGGATTTCTCCCAGAATCAGCTCCAACCCCTCCCTGGGAACAGGTGAAAAGAAGAGGAATTTTATTTTTCCCTGGCTCCTGGCTGGCCTGTTCCCAGGGAAGGATTGGAGCTGGAGGTTCATTCCCATTCCATGTGTAATTAGTGTCATCCCGCTGATTGCAGCCAGGACAGATTTCCTGGATCGATGCCTCCGTGGATCTTCTCCAAAGCCCAATTAGTGGGAGGGACTCAGGCTGAGCCCGGGCTGGGGATGGCTCCTCTCCCCCCGCTGGAATTCCTGGAATGGGTCGGGAAGGGGGTGCAGGATGGCCTGGATTTCATTGGAAAGCCAGGATTTGTGGATTTCATGGATTTCATTCCGTGGACACCCAGAGGGAGAATTCCCAGCTTTGGAGATGCTTCCCTGGGAACAAAATGAGCCAGGGGGAGGAAAAAAGGAGGAGAAATCTGTCAGGGATGGGATTGGATCAGAATTCCTGGGAAATGTTTTCTTCCTGTTCTTCCCTGCTCCAAAAGAAGTGTCAGTCACACCTTTCCAGCGGCCTGGAAATCCAAAAAATCCCTATCAGCCGGGAAATAATGACTTTCCCTCTGAGAGCAGGGAATGTTCTTTCCTGGAATCCACAAGGACTGGAAATCCCTTTGGATCTGTGATTTTGTACCTCATTCCAGCAGCAGCTGGAGGAAGGATCAGTCCCCCTTTCCCACCAGCATTCATGGCTGGAATTCCATGGAATTAAATCCTTTTTAATTTCCCTTCATTTTTAAAGGCATCTTTGAGTTTCCATCCAGGAATGGAACCACAGGGAGATTAAATGGGCAGAAATTCCTAAAAACCAGGATGGACTTGATGGCCTGGGAGGGCTTTTCCAGCCTCAGGAATTTCGGGATTCCCTGAGCCACATTCTGAATTCCTGCTGATATTTCCCTTCCCGTTATTCCTAGGGCTCCACTTGGAAAAAAATCCGTGGCTGTCCTTACCTTGAATTCATGGACAACACCAGGCACTGCCCCTTTTAATTCGGGACAAACCTTGATTAAATCCCTGCAGTTAAACCCAAAACCTCGATGGAAAACTCCATTCCAGACATGGAAAATATTCCAATTGTGCCTTTTTTTTAAAGTTTCTCCTCTCTCCAGCAGCAGGAGACGAGGCATCCTCAGGGCTGGGATTTCCCGGGCACTGCGCTTCCTCTGGGAAAGGATTTCTCCAAGATTTGTTTTATTTTCTGCCCCAGAAGGATCTAAAATTCCTTAGTGGGCATCTCCTTGTGGAAAAGCTCAAAAAACCAGAGGAGTCTGTGCGTTTTCCGAGGGAAATGCCGCTGGATTCCTGCCGGACAAAACATCCCAGAGATCCTTCAGGAGCTGCTCTGTGGCAGAGGGGATTTGAGAACTCCCAGGAGGGAATATTTGCATCCCAAAAGAGGAAGCGGGTTGGGAATTCCCGCTGCCTGTCCCGGTTGGAGGATGAGGCATGTCCTTGTCCGGGGTGCTGGGAGAGAGGCAGGAATGCAGGGAAAACCGGGATCCAGCCACGGAGAGATCCAGGAGTGGAGCTGCAGCTGGAATTGCTGTGCCCGGGTGAATATTGGTCCGGGAATTTTGCAGCTCCTTTCCCAATGATCCGGTTTGTTTTTAATTTTCTGGTGTTTTTTAGCCTGGGCCTCTTTCCAGTGGGGGCAATTCCCTGAATTCCTCCATCCTGGGAGGAGCCAGCCCTGAGCAGCCACCACCGCGCTGCTCACCCGCTGGGAATCCCCCGGGAATTCACCAGGAATCCCCCAGGAACGGGAAGAGACGAGTTTCCCAAGGAAATATCCCTGCACATCTGAGGGATGGGATGGATTGAACACAATCCCACGGGGGCGCTGCGGGAGGAGAGGCTGAGCCTGGATGGAAACACCCCCGTGCGCCTGGATTCCTGCAAATTCCAGAGGCTCCATCCCGCCCGAGCACTGGAGGTGCGCCATTCCCAAGGGAACAGCTTTTCCTTTTTTTCCTTCTCTTTTTCTCCTGGTTCCACGGTTCCTGACACAGGGAAGAGGAGGATGCTCCCGATTCCCAAGGGAACAGCTTTTCCCTTTTTTCCTTCTCTTTTTCTCGTGGTTCCACGGTTCCTGACACAGGGAGCAGGAGGATGCTCCCGATTCCCAAGGGAACAGCTTTTCCCTTTTTTCCTTCTCTTTTTCTCGTGGTTCCACGGTTCCTGACACAGGGAGCAGGAGGATGCTCCCGATTCCCAAGGGAACAGCTTTTCCCTTTTTTCCTTCTCTTTTTCTCGTGGTTCCACGGTTCCTGACACAGGGAGCAGGAGGATGCTCCCGATTCCCGAGGGAACAGCTTTTCCCTTTTTTCCTTCTCTTTTTCTCCTGGTTCCACGGTTCCTGGCACAGGGAGCAGGAGGATGCTCCCGATTCCCGAGGGAACAGCTTTTCCCTCTCTCTCCTCCGTGTCCCTGCGGCCCCTCTGACCCCTGCGGTGTCCCGGAGCTGTCCCTGCTCCAGGCTGGGCGGTTCCTGGCGCAATTCCCGGCTCCCGAGGCGGCGCAGGCGGTGATTCAGCAGGAATTACAGTAACAGTCATTCCCAGGGCAGCTTTTCCCTCAGGACAAACCCCCCTGGACGGCATCGAGCCCTCCTTCCCCCCTTCCCCATGGAAAAGCAGCTTTCCCAGCTTTTCTGGCTGGGAATTCAGCCAGAAGTTTCGGGATTTTCCCTGCAGAGGGTCCCGGGGGGGATTTTCGCACCAGGATGCGGTGCCTGGATCCCTCCCGGCCACGCTCCCCATCCCAATCCCACCCCGGAGCCAGCGGCACATTCCAAAGGGCTGGAGAAGCGCAATTCCCTGAAAGTTTCGGCGCCTGTGGAGCCTCCAGGGAACGGCTCCTTCCTGCCCCGGATCCATCCCCATCCTGCCGGGAAAAGCTCCGTCCTGGGGTGCCCAGGGTGGATAAGGGGATGGGGAATTTTAATTGGGACCAATCAAAGCCAGCCCAGCACTTCCAACCCCCCTCATTCCTGCCTTTCCCAAGGAATCTGCTCGGCGGGCTGGGAATTCCGGGGATCTGCTCCCTCTATCCCGATCCCTGAAACTCACCTCGTCCCTCAGAATCCCTGGATTTTCCTTCCCTTGCTCTTCCTGCTGCTGCTGCTGCTGCAGTTCTCCGGGCAGGCTGCAGCTTCCGTGCTGGGATCCAAGAGAAACACGGAAAGTCAGCCTGGATCCTTAGGAAAACTTGGCAAAAGGGAATTTTTTCCCCCTGTTTTTGATTTGCTTGCACCGACTTGTGCCTGGCTCCTGCACCTTTTCCTCGGGATTCGCTGCCAGTCTGGAATTCTGCAGGGCCTCTCCCAGGGATGGAAAGAAAAAGGGGAAAAAAGGGATTAAAAAAAAAAAAAAAAAAAAAAAAAAAGATGAAAAAACTCCACCACAGAACCCAAAACCACATCCAGATCTCCAGCCAAGAGGGAAAGTGCTGGGATCACATGGAAAGAATTTTTCTTTGGGATGTTTCGGCATCTTTTTAAGCAGGAGAAAGGAGGGGAGGGGGAAAAAAAGGAAAAAATGAAGCTGCAATGAAATCTCTGGGATTTGTGCACGAGCTGGAAAAGCGGGAACGGCTTTGTGGGAAAGAGGGGAGATGTGGATGGGAGATTGGGAAGGGAGGAGCTGGGATGGGATCCCCAGAGCAGCTGTGGCTGCCCCTGGAGGCCTGCGAGTGCCGAGGCCGGGCTGGGATGGGTCTGGAGCAGCCTGGGGTGGTGGAATTGTCCCTGCCCATGGATCTGGAGCAGCCTGGGTGGTGGAATTGTCCCTGCCCATGGATCTGGAGCAGCCTGGGATGGTGGAATTGTCCCTGCCCACCGACCTGGAGCAGCCTGGGGTGGTGGAATTGTCCCTGCCCATGGATCTGGAGCAGCCTGGGATGGTGGAATTGTCCCTGCCAACGGATCTGGAGCAGCCTGAAGCTCCCTCCCAACCCAAACCATTCCCAAATTCCGTGATCTTCACACCCACACTTTTTTACCCTCGGTCACTTCCTTGGGAAAAGCACTTTGGGGATTTATTTAAAGTCACTTTGGGCTCTGAATTTATTTTTCCTTCTCCTTTTCCCTTCTCCTTTCCCTGTTTCCATCTGCTTCCCGTTGGTTGCAGGAGGGCTGGCAGCTCCAGGAGCCCCACGGCAGCTGCAGCACCATTCCCTGGGTAGGGATGGAAGGAAAAGGATCCTTGGAGCAGCCTGGGAGCACCAGGAGGGGAAGAGGAATTTCCCCTCTCTGGGCCCTTTCCCATTCCAGGCTTGAATTTCCCTTTCCCTGGAGTTTCCCTGATCCAACCGAGCAGGGAGCGAGGTGCTCACAGAAATTCCCAGAGCTCCCAGTGCTCCCAGTGTTCCCAGAGCCCCCAGTCCTCCCAGAGCTCCCAGTTCCCCAATATCCCAGTGCTCCCAGTATTTCCAGTTCCCTGATTTCCAGTGTTCCCAGAGCCCCCAGTGCTCCCAGTGTTCCCAGAGCCCCAATTCCCAAAGCTCCCAGTGTTCCCAGTACTCCCAGTTCCCCAATTCCCAGTGTTACCAGAGCTCCCAGTGCTCCCAGTTCCCCAATTCCCAGTGCTCCCAGTTCTCCGAGTTTTCCCAGTTCCCCAATTCCCAGTTCTCCCAGAGCTCCCAGTGCTCCCAGTTCCCCAATTCCCAGTGCTCCCAGAGCTTCCAGTTTTCCCACTTCCCCAATTCCCAGTGTTCCCAGTGCTCCCAGAGCTCCCAGTTCTCCCAGTTCTCCCAGTTTCCCAGTTCTCCCAGTTCTTCCAGTTCTCCCAGTTTTCCCAGTTTCCCAGTGCTCCCAGTTCTCCCAGTGTTCCCAGTGTTCCCAGTTCTCCCAGTTCTCCCAGTGCTTCCAGTGCTCCCAGTGCTCCCAGAGCTCCAAGTTTTCCCAGTTTCCCAGTTCTCCCAGTGCTCCCAGTTCTCCCAGTTCTCCCAGTTTCCCAGTTTCCCAGTTCTCCCAGTGTTCCCAGTTCTCCCAGTGCTCCCAGTGCTCCCAGTGCTCCCCTGACCCTGCCACAGGGGCGCTGCTGCTTCCATGGAAAAGCTGAGCCTGCTCTGGAGCAGCTTTTCCAAATAAAAGAAGGAAAACAACCTTGAAATCCACGGGAGGGGCCGGGAGAAATAAAGGGAAAAAAAATCCCTGGCGGGTGAGTTTTGTCAGGAATGGTTTGGAATTGGTGGAGTTTAATGAAAGGAGTGGGTGATGATTTTTTAATTTAAAAAAGGTGTTTTAAAAATAGAAATAAATTCAAAACATTGAAAAGAAAGGATTTTTTTTTAAATTAGGGAAATATTTTATAAGGGGAATTTTTTATGAATAAAATAGTTTATAAATATTTTATTAAGAAAATATTTTTATAAAGAAAATATTTTTATAAAGAAAATGTCCTTATAAAGAAAATGCTTTTATTAATGGAAATACTTCAATTGAAAAATAAAGTAGAAAAATTAATTTTTAATTCAAAGATCTGCATCCCGAATGATGAGGAGAGGGATTATTGGATGTTGGAGTAAAGCAATATATATTTTATAGAAAAAAACCCTGTTTTATAAAGAAAATGCTTTTATAAAGAAAATGTTTTTATAAATAAAATATTTTTATAAATCAAACGGGTTTATAAATCAAATGGTTTTATAAATCACATATATTTATTTAAAAACTCTTTTAATAATGGAAATATCTTTATTTTAAAAGCAGAAAAATTAATTTTAATTCAAAAATCTCTATCCTGAGTGACGAGGAGAGGAATTATGGGATGTTGGGGCCCAGGGCTGTCCCAGACCAAAGGGCTTCCACGTGGCACTGGTGGCACTGGTGGCACTGGTGGCGCTGGCAGCAGCAGAGGAGCAGATCCCAAATTTTCCTGCTGTCCTGGTGTGACCCCGAGCAGGATCCAGCTCTCCTTGGGTCACCCTCTGGGCCCTGGCTCCTCCAAGGCCAAAAAAATGTGGAATTTGAGTGGGCACAGCTCTGCTTCCACCCCTGGACAGGAAAATGGGGACTTAAAAAAAGAAAAAAAAATAGGATTTAGGGGCCTGAAAACTGGGAAAATTGGTCCCAGACCATCCAGGAATGGTCCAAACGGGAGCTTTTAATTTTGTCTGGATTTTATGTAAGCAGTGCTGGTGCCTCCAGAGTAAACAGGATTTCTGCCTCTTGGAATGACAGCTTGCTTTTTGGGAATAATCATCCCATTCAGGGAAGGAGATTCCTGTTTGCACAGCGGATTTGTAGAGCTTGGGTTTTGTCCATGTGGGAGAAAAAAAACAAAAAAAGGACAAAAAAAAATCAGTGCAGAAAAATGAGGAACGGGGAGTCCAAAAAAGAGGGAATTCAACAATATCCAAGTAGGAAAGAAAGGACTGAGAAAATTGGGAATGTTCCCCTGGAGAAAGGAAGGTTTGGAGAGGCTGCAGGGAAGAGACAGGAAAAGTGGGAATGGCTCTGAAACCTCCTCATGAATTCCTGGATTTTGGAGCAGGGAAAATCCAGGTGAACAAAGGTTTGACCAATTTGACCACAGGCTCCTCCTGAATTTGGAACACAAATAATGGGAATGTGGGACTCGCTGTTATTTCTTGGAATGTTTGATTTAATCCCTGGGAGTTTTTATCCCAGCTGAGCTTTAGATGGAATTTTGGGCATCACCAGTTGTGCTACGGATTTAAAATATTCCAAGCCCTGCTATTCCCAATAAAACAACGAGGCTGAGTTTAAATTTGTGTTTTCCAGAGCTTGGAATCCCGATGAATTCCTGCAAACTGGATTTAGAGCGCTGTTGGATGCTCAGTGCCAGGCAGCAGCATGGGAGCACCAGGGAGAAAATGAATTGATAATTCCATTGAAAAATTCCATGAAATGAGTGGATAATCCCACAGCTCCCTGCTGGAATTGTGTCCCCTCATTCCCTGTCCCTGCAGACGGACACGGCCGAGGCTCCCACAGCTCCAGGTGCACCAGGTCCATTCCCAGCAGCTGCATTCCCACCCAGCCTCCTGGAGCCTCCCAATTTCTGGGAATAATTTTCTGCGATTTCCCCTTCTCAGGGAGCCTTCTAAACGGGACACAAACCCTGCTCACCTTCACCAGCATTCCCAAAAGATCCTTGGATTTTTATATTGAATTTTTTGCTGGTTTAAATTCCTGCAAAGACCAGGAATCCTGGAAGGCTGCGAGCGGAGCTGGTGCAGGAGCTTTTCCCAAATTTCCCAAAGCAGCTTCAAGGCTCAGTGCAGAAAGGGAGCTTGTGGAGCAGCTGGAGCTCCCGTGTTTTGTGGGAACAGCTTGAGCTGGAGGTCAGGGAAGATCATTGTGCTCCCGAGGAGAAGGAGCCGGGACACGCCTGGAGGAGCACGGGGAGGGCACAGCCTGCCCTGCCAGCAGGCACTGCCAAGGACACCCAGTCCTGCAGCTCCAAAAACAGGAATTCTCCACTGGATAAACAGGGTTCTGCCTCAAAACGGGCTGATTTTGGTGAAATATTAAAAAGTTGGGTTTTTTTTACAGTGAGATTCCCAGAGAAGCTGCGGCTGCCTCATCCCTGGAATGTTCCAGGCCAGGCTGGACGGGGCTTGGAGCAGCCTGGGGTGGTGGAAGGGGTTGGGGTTGCAACTGGATGGGCTTTGAGGTCCCTCCCAACCCAAACCATTCCCATTCCATATAAAATGATATAATTGTGCTCTCCTAAGGGAAATTCCTCCTCCTGCCTGGTCTGGAACAGAGCTTGGCCATGAATTCCCATTATTCCTCCCCCAGCCCTGCCACTTAATGGAGATCTTGGCCATCATTCCCAGGAGGTTTTGAACATGATTCCAACGAGATTTTTACCATAATTCCCAGGGGGTTTTTTGCTGTTAATTCCCAGGAGGTTTTTACCATAATTCCCAGAAGGTTTTTGCCATCATTCCCAGGAAGTTCTTGCCATCATTCCCAGGAGGTTTTTGCCATCATTCCCAGGAGGTTTTTGCCATCATTCCCAGGAGGTTTTTGCCATCATTCCCAGGAGGTTTTTGCCATCATTCCCAGGAGGTTTTTGCCATCATTCCCAGGAGGTTTTTGCCATCATTCCCAGGAGGTTTTTGCCATCATTCCCAGGAGGTTTTTACCATAATTCCCAGGAAGTTTTTGCCATCATTCCCAGGATTCTCCTGCAGGTGTCTGGGCTGGGTTTTCCCTGTTTTGGGCAGATCCATCCCCTGTGACACGGGAGGAACAAGGAACAGCACAGCGTAACCTCTGGATTTTCCTTCATACAGCTCCAACCTCAGGGCAAAAAGTTCCAATTTCCAGCCCCTAAAGCCGGATCCAAGCATTTCTATAAATCCAGAAAGGATTTCCATGCAGCTCCTCTTCCCAATTTTTTTCCCTGTGATTGAAGGACCCTCACTAGGAGCAAGTGAAGCTTTTTGTGCAATGTCTATTTCTGATAAACCCTGGCCAGGAAACACCATCCTCACCCAGCCCTTTTCCCTCAGTTTTGAAAGGGAATTTGTGGGATTTGCTGCTTTACCCAAACCTCCAGAGCAGCTCCAATCATTGTCCTTTTTTTTTTTTTTTTTTTTTTGGCACAGTTATTTATCATCATTTCCCTTCCTGCTGAACCTGAGAATTGCCAGGCAGTTGCACAAAGCAGGGGCTGAAGCTGGCAGCAAAAAGAAGGGAATAAACCAGGAATAATCCAAATAATCCCCTGGAGTGATTGGCACGGCTTTGGAGAGAGCTGGCGCTGATCACCGATCCCAAAAGTGGCTTTTCAATGCTTGAAAATCATTTATTCAGGCAGGGTTTGTCTGATCAGGTGGGGATAAAAGGCAGAGGTGAATTAAGGTGGATGTGTGGGTTTATCCTGTGAAAAAATGATTTTATACTGTTCTCTGGAAGGGCTACATGAAAACTCTGCAGCTGGGCCCTGGAGCTGGCCCCAAACAAGGCCCCAGACAAAACCCCAAACCAGACCCCAAACCAGGCCCCAAACCAAAACCCCATACCAAACCCCAAACCAGACCCCAAACCAGGCCCCAAAC
>VZUI01024726.1:0-11510 GCA_013401135.1 Cettia cetti | reverse complement strand
ATTGTGAGATGCTCCTCCCAGGGGGAGGAGCCAAGCATTCCCACATGGATATAATCCGGGGTTTGGGACAGCACAGGCCTTTTCCCCACTGGATTCCCAGAGGACAAGAGCTACCAGACCTTCTCTACAGGATCACTGCTTCGACAAGACCATTTCATCTGGACTGCTACTAACAGGGTGTCAGGTAGTATTCTGACTCTGACAGTGGTATTTTGTAGTGTTGAATTTATTTTATTTTACTTTATTTTACTTTTTTTCTTTTCCTCTTATTAAATTGTACTTCTGACTTGGAGTCTCTCACTGGTTTTGCTTTCAAACCAACACAGTCATTCACAATTATTTTTGTGGTCTTAATGTCATATATTTGTTAGCCCAGATATCAGCATGCAAACCACAATACTTGAAATGCCAAATTGTGTTGCTCTCCAAAGCATGGTAAGCTTCTATTGCATAGTACTGTGACTGTGAGGACATGTTTAGATGGTCACATAAACACATGCCATAGTACATGGCTTTACTGAGTGTAGGAGAAGTAGATGAAGAGTTGGTTGACCCTCAGAGAAAAAATTATGTTTCCTGGTCTGTATTAATGTGTGAGATTATGAGAGTTTTCTCAATCTGTCCTTCCATTCTGAAAAGATGTTCATGGAACTGACCAGCAGATCCTTTGTTGTTGTTAAACCTCTACCAGAATAGTAGAGATACCATATGACAGCTCCTCTGTGTGATTTCTTCCTTTGTTCGATTCTTTCAGGTTTAAAGCTGTTTCATGCAAAAGAAAATAACAGAAGTTGTTGTGTTCTGTACACATAAGATGAATATTTCTTTTACGACATTTTTGGTTTACTGTGATTTATTCAAAATTTATAGAGTGATAAGCATTGTTTTTCACTGCTGTTTCATTTTTATGACCTGATTTGTCCTCCATGAACAGCATGAAAACTGTACTAGATCCAGCCAAGAATTTTCATACTTATATTTAATGTAAGAACATAATTTTCTTATTGTAAATGATCTTCAGGTCAAATAGATAAATTGATATTTTGGAACAGTGAAAAGATAGAAAAGGATTGTTTTCTATCTTTTTTCTTTGCCCAGCTATGGTAAGTCCAAATGATGATTCGCATCTCCTAATTTTGATGAGTGTTTTAGTATTTTAACTAGTGGAATAGTGTCACAGCACAGCTGGCCCATAGTTGGATAAGATAAATCTGGCCATAACATAAACCCAGTTTGGCTTGCCTAATTCAGAAGTACACAAGTCCCCACATAAGGTGATGATACGATAGATTTGAACTCAAACAGAGACCTCAGCCAGTCCTGCTCAATCCTGGATGCAGACACATCACTGGCCAGAGATCTGGGCGGTGCAGGGATCCCAACCAATTGGCTATCCAAGCCTGGGAAATTCAAACCCCCTATGAAAAGAAGGTCTGGGCAATAAAATGATTGTTTGTCGACGACCCTGGGTGAGCTGTGTCATTTGTCTGTCTCTGACCAACAACCCCACATAACAGAATACAACTAGATAATTCTTTCAGGAAAACTTTATATGGTTAGTATTTCTCCAAGATGTCTCTTGAATGTAAAAACACGGCCTCTGCATCTTCAGTTTTGTTGTGTTATAGATCCCTACACCTGCTCCTTGTGGAACAGTCCTTCAGCAAGGACTGGAAATTATATAGAACCACCTGACAACCCAATCATTCTCTTATAAATCATCAGGTTAGGCTTTCTTTACGTCTTTCATTACTATCCCTTCAAAGAGCAGGATTGATTTCTTGGCAAGACTCTAACAGCTTCATCTTTGGAGATCTCTTAGAACTTGCTAGACAAACATCTATTTCAAGCATCCTAAAACAAATTAATCTTACTTTTGGACGGAGTGATAAATTAGATAGCCCCTAGCATCACTTTCTGTCCTATGATTAGATCATGTTTCCTGAAAAAGAGCATATAATATGATTTCTGGTTCTGAATCAGGCAGTAGATTGACCCTGTTGTCCAGATAGTCACTTCTCAGCAGAACTGCAGGGTGTGTGGAAAAGGAAAAAAAGGCAAGGGTGGGTTTATAGGTAGATGTTGAATAAAACCATACGGAAAATATGATGAACAGCAGGAGAGTGTAAGACATTCTAGAGAATCCAAGAATTAACTCTTTAGCCCAGCATGTACCCTGAAATAGCTCACACAGATTAAAAATAGTAAAAGAACAAATTTTTTAGCTGTTCTTTTGGGGTGGGATGAAAGAAATTTGAAGCATGCAGAAACATAATTTTTGCCATTCTTGTCAGCAGTTTTAAGAGAAAAAAGACACATGGTATTTACCACAGTGCTAAAGTCTTAGAAATGAAAAATAACAATTATCAGAAAAGGTCTGGAAATTTTGTGAGAACATTTGTTTTTCACCCCTTCTCTCTCAGCCTGTGAAAGCTGAAAATTCTGTAACAGTTTAGAAGTTCAAAATCCTTTATATGCAGTAGAAATTACTGCCTGTGCTACAACAGTGTCTGGTGACTCTAAAAGACTTTTGGCCTTTTGTAGGCAAATACACACCAGGTATCCTCAGAAGCTATGCATTTCCCACAAAGTTCAAATCCCTGTCACAAAATAAAGAAATGATATTCCTAGTTTATGTAGGGTATGGTTGGGGGTTTGTTTTGTTTTCTTTGTTTGATTTTGTTGTTTGTTTTGATTTTAAAATTGTGGAAAAAATGCAGAGCAAGAGTATATACATTGCTTGAAAATCAACCAGGAAACCTATGGTATGTATCAGGACTGAGTCCATCACTGCCAAATGTCCTTCTGTAGGCACATAATGATTTTAGTTTTAAGCAGACAGTAATTTTACAATCAGATTTAAAAGCTGCAAGAGATCACTTGAAGGGATCCAATGACTGGCCCATGACCTCTGATGATAAACCATTTAGAAACTGCAAGGAGACGTTGTACATATATTTGTAGATATGTTTGCATAGCCTGTTGTATGCATCTTAAATGGAGCTACTGCTTATGCAATCTGTACCTTTCAAGTACATGTGTAAGATTAGTATCAGCAATGCAGTTTGTCAATGATGAAAACCGGAGTATTTGAAGTAGAAGGCTATTAGAGAGAGAAAAAAAAACACTTCTCATGGTGCCATAGTAGAAATAGAGGGGAGATTTTCTGTATCAACTGTCTTAAGTACAATCTCTAGACACTTCAGAATATTGAAGGATCTACATTCCCTGCTTGAGAGGTTTGTTGGATGAAAATGGAAATCTGCTACTGCATTTTAGAAGGTAATTACTGAAGTGAAAAACTTCATCAGAATAAATTGTGAGAACTTTGCAATCCCACGTGAATCCATAATTTGTTGTTCTACAAGAGCACAGATCACCATGACATCAGCTGGTCCCAGAAGACTTAGCTTGGTTGACAAAACCAGGAACAATACTAAGTGACCAAAATAAAAGAAATACCACATGGAAAACAGGGAAAAGAAAAAAACCTGAGATGTTTCCTGTAGTCGCACAATGTATAACAAATACTGCATGTAGTCAAAACAAAATAAATCTGTTTGGTGAAGCCAGGAAGAGAAGCAGCTGGAATAGGATGGGGTTTGAGTTAAATAAATAGATATTAAATGTTTTTCAGTTCCATTCAGTGATAGAGATATCAAAACACAAAATCTGCAATATATGCTAAGTTTGCGGATTAAAAAAAAAGAAATTTAAAAAACCCTATTTTTTTTCATCTGGTGGAGCTTTCAGCTATGTTGAGGGCATATCTCCCTAAATTGTAATAGAAATATTTTACTATCATTGTCAAATATTCTATTTGGAAATAAATGAGATAAACTCCAAATAGGAAGGTTTCTTTTAAAGAAATTTGGCTGATCATTATTTTATTTTTATGACACTGACTTATTAGAAAGTGTCCTCAGTTCCTTAGCATTATTTATCTAAGGAAATTAACACAAAGAATATAATTTTTTGGAAATCTTTACCTGAAGGAAGGAAGTTGCTGGAATTGATTAAAATTATAGGAGAGAGATTATTTGCTATAACACTTAGCAGGTTTTGTTTATACTAATGCTTTATAGCACTTCCATAGACAGGTTAGCTAAATCTCTGGCAAAATATATTTGAGTTTGTTCCACAGGCTGGGCTCCTGACAGTTGCCAGGCACAGATAGCTGTGGAAACCAAAGTTCTGTATTTGCTCACTGTTCAAGGATAGGGTTCCTGAAGCAGATCTGACCTAGACTGAGGCATGGGTCTATTTATATCTTTATGCCTCCTGGGTTCCCAGTTGAGCATTCCTGCCTTGCTGCCAGTCCATGGGTTACATTTTCCAGCCAGTCTCTTCAGTGACAGATACCTTCCCCAGTGCCCTGTCAGTTATGGTGGGAATCAGATTACGCAAACATGGCAGAAAGATGGAGCACAGTAGAGAGGGAGGTGGAAACATTGGCTGTGGAAGGGACACCATCTGTCCAGCCAGAGGAACTCAGGTTTAGCTGGAGGAGCTCTGTTCCTTTTTTTGGCTGGTTGACATGATGGACAAGATTTGTGAAGAACAATAAAACTGAATTTTATGCTTAGAGCACAGTTCTTCACTCTTCTGGGCCAGTTGGAAGACAATCCCCTGAACGAGCTTTGCAACTATTGCAACTACTAATGAAAGAGGTATCCTCATCCACTACTGTTTGCCACCAAAGGCTTCTTTTGGATAAAGTCTACACTGGTGTTTAACCAAGGTGAACATCAGAAGTCCTACTCATAGTTGTGTCCGAGCAGAAACTCTGAACCAACAACCAAACATATAAATGAAAAAAAAGTAGTTTTATTGCATATTGGAGTATTTTTCATCTACTGTTACCTATGCTAAAGATTAAGGAGAAGGAATGTGACAGATTAGAAGCAAAAACCTGTAATTTAGTGGCTAGCCTGTAGCACCTCCTGAAAGAAGATGGAAGCAGGGGATTTGGTACCTCACCTTCATGTGCACTGTGTGGAAGGGGTTCTAAGCCTTGGCATGAAAACTTTCATTGCAACTGAGGGACACCTTGGCCTATGTAGCAGAGAAGCACCAAGGTGAAAAATGAAACTAAGAAGTCACTGGTTCTCACACAGGGCAGAGAAGCAAGGAGTGTTCTATCTCCTTGGTGCCCAGGGACTGTAACCTTCCCTGAAAGAAAGCTGAGACATCTCCCAGTGAAAAGATTGCAGTCTGCTCTGAGTAGGGGAGCTGCTTTGCTGTATAATAGCTGTCTGGAGTTATGTAAGTAAGAAATATCTGAGAGGAACAGAAAAAAAAAAAAAAAGGAGGAAAGAGCAGAGAGCACTTGCCATGCCAGGACATCCTCTCAGGGTTGCTGGGACATTTGAGGAGGAGAAAGCATTTCTCTCTCAGGTTTTCATGTCCTAACTGCATTAAACAGTGGAGGGAGCATGAGATTGCATGCATGGGTTTTCTGACTCTGTCCCAAGGGGCTAAAAGTTGGGTACTTATCCACATCCAAAGCCAAGAAATTTTCTCAGAATGAAACTTTCAGTTAAAAGTTTGACTTTCAGGATACCCTCTGAGGAATGAGAATTTTTATGGCATCTTCTTTGATTCAAAATAATATTTCCCATCTCAAAGGTAAGTTTCCTGAACACTGGAGTGAGAATGGGAAGAGAGATCTTTCACATCCTTAGCTGAAACATACAGGTGAGTGAAAACGGATCTAAGTTTACTGTGGGGAATAAAGGAGACAAAGAGGTAGAACATGATTTGAGCACCCAGGTTCAGGGTCCTTAGTTTAAAAAGGAAATCTCCTGGGCTACAATATTCTCTGTCAAAGAACAGTTTTTATGTTTTATGCTAAAGAAAAACTGTCTCAGCAACAGAGACACCAAAACACTAGGATTTTCATCCTAAGTTGATGTCTTAACGTTGGACTAGAGCATTTCCTTGTCCTATTGTCTTCTCTTCTTTTGATTCAGCAATCCCCTTTATAGAGTGGCACGGCTTGGATAGAGTGAAAGGGGAGAGAGAAGGTGGAGAGAAGGGTTGGAATCAAAGATTTTAACTTGCCATTTGCACCAGGCTGTGCTCCCACCATTGAGACATTATTCTCAGATGCATCTTGCCTGGATCAGAAGACTGAATTGAACTACAGGTTGTTCTGCTTGGGTGAAAACCTCCTAGAGTGAAGCTATTAAAAAAAAAAAAAAATAGTGGGGTGGATGGCATATGTTCTCCTGCATCTTCTCCTGCATCTTGTGAAAGAAAGAGTGGTTCCTACTATTTCTTGGAAGGAATTGTTTCCTGTTAGCTTGTTTCAAGAACACTCCAGCCAAGCCTCCCAGAATAGATGTCACGTTAAATAGTGAATATTAAGTAGAGAAAGAATGCTAAGCAGAGGAAGGCCCAGTTGCTGAATCTAAACAAGGCTTAGGGATACGGGGCAGAGACCTGGCCTAAGGCCTGGTGATGGTTTAGTCCCATATAAATTTTATTTTCTTCCCCCTTCAGTTCTCAAAGTAGTATACCCAGTAACATCTTTTAACTTCTTGAACATTTCCAGATGCTTGGATTCTTTGCTCTGTTTTCATGTTCAGATATTCTCTATTGAACTTTTGGACTCACTTCTGCCTCTAGTTTGTTCTTTATTATTTGTCCCTAGCATACACCTGAGACTCAGTTTCCTGACTCTGCTCAGAAGGGAGGTGAGCCTTTGACTTTGCTGCCCTCAACATCACCATGGCTTGATTTTTCCCAAAAGGCCCAGGGTTAGGCCATATGTAAGTAGGGATTGCAGGAATTGTAATTGTGGGTGAAAGTGCCTAAATCCTTCTTAAACCCCCAGTCAGCACTTTAAGGTTGAAATCAATAAACTAAAGCCAGGAGGTTCTGAGGCAGATATGAAAAGTCTGAGGTAAGTAAAATAAGTGCCTACTGGTGATTCCTTCTCATAATGGGATAGGAATTCTTTCATGCTGGAAGCCTTTGTATGTGGACTGTATGAAGTCTTTAATTAAAGTTGATTAAAATGGTAATTTTGTGCTCCGATAGTTTAGAATAACAATTTTTCCTCTCCTCACTCCACATCTGAAAACCTTTAAACTATTTCAGTGGACTGCAACCTAAGTAATCCTGCTCCTATTTTTAGGGATGTAAGCCCTGGCCTCAGCAGGGCCATGGCAGTTAGAATAAGAAGATTTTCCAAGTGTGGAGGATTAACCTTTGCAGCAGTTGTATGACAAAGCAATATAGTTGCCAGTGATAACAATAAGGAGGAAAGCATTTATAATTTATTACATATTCATACTTCCCTTTTTTAACACACCAATCTGAAAATGCATCCAAAATGATCCTATGTTTTTTGTTTGCTTTGTTTTTGTTTGTTTGTTTTTTAATTACTCAGCTTTCATTTGCACAAATGTCTCACCTCACTGCAGCACAGAATAGATGAGTACTGGATGCCAGTTCTGAGAACACTAAGCATCACAGTTTGGGTGCTGTCTAATCCTCTGGTGTGGAGTTAACCTGCTGAGACCTAAAAGCTCCTCTCTTCCTGGTACTGATCTTTGTAATCATGAGGAAAACAGCTAATTAAATACATAGATGAAGGGACATTTTATTATTCAGCTCTTAGATATCTGTACTGGCTTTACTCTTCCTGTAAAATCCATGCTCCAGCTGAGCAAGTGAACTAGTGCCCTTAAATTTTATGGCATCTATCCTGCACTGGTGAACCTGTAAGATGACAAAGGAGATAAGTTACTGAAACAGCAAACCAGCAGAGGACAGTGCTGAAGGCTAAGACGTGAACTTGTCATTAAAGCAAAAAACCCCAACTCACACCTTAGTCCCATAAAGGCCCCTCAAACAAAACACCCAAACCTCAAAGTTGTGTTATAGTCCAGCCAATGAAATGCACAGGGTTTCAAAACTAGCGTGGATAACACAAGATAACACATGGAGTTCTGTATTTTCACTGATTTGGGATAAATCTCCCTTTTCAGTTGCAGAAATTTTTCAATGTGGAAAGATGACAACAGAGACCTCAGATATTCTTGGTTACATTATTTAAGTGTTTGTCTGGCCCTGCATACATTGCCTTGAAGTTCATGCTCTGTGGTTTTTTTCAGAGATTTCCTTTATTGACACAAACATTCACAAGCAGATCTCTTTAGACTCATGTATAAGTGTTTACAGCTCCTAGGGGATGCATCTCTCTCCCTCTTAACGCCACCTTTGGCATGAAGAAGCTATCAATTCCTGAAAGAATACCCCATTGTGCACATTCTGCAAGCTGCTGGAATGATTTTGTGCCATTTGTCGTTCTTGTGGTGCCTTATATCTCCTCACAGGAAACTGTTGAACTCAGTGGGAAAATAGGAGAGTCTCAAACCCCTGAAGAATGCTTCTTTAAATTATGGTAATTACTGGTGGACAGGTGGAACAGCCAATCAAAAATTTCTGTAGAGGAAGTCACAGGTATCCTTCCTTTTCCACACCAGTGCTTGCTGCAGGGTGGGGTAAAACCACAGCAGAAAGACAGTCTTCCAGATGCTACGTTCATTTCTATGGAGAGTCTCATGCATTTTTCTGGACAAAAAGATACTTTGTGTTTTCAACCCAATGAAAAATGTAAACATGGGTGAATCTTCCTTAGTGAGTTTAACTGGGACTTAGTATGAACAATTTTCATTTTTAATCTATTTCACTGGATCTGGACATTAGCAAAGTTTTCGTCCTCTGATACAGAGCCATGGTCCAAGTTGCAAAGGCGTCTTTGGTGCTGACAGATGTGCCTAGTGGGATTTGGAAAGTACCTGAAAATTGCAGACACCAAATTTTAATTGCTTGGGCAGAATCCTAAAAGAGAAATATCCACTAGATGACAAATTATCAAAAAATCAGTTGTGATATCTCCTAAGTTTCATGTGTCAGACCTATCATTCCCGTAAAAGAGTCCTAAATTTTAGTGGAGGAATCTGAGGTTTCTGCAGACTTCATGGGAGACTTCGGCCCTTCTCCTTGCTTTGCAGCAAGTAACTTGTCAATGCCTAGAATTAACCCGTTAAAGTTTTAAGAGAAATATCTGAAATACTGATAATTTTTATGATTTAGGCTTCATATTGGGGCCTTCAGGATTCAGGCCTTTCAGTTCTGAAACTAGAGATAAGGTAGATTTTTTTTGTTATGGTTTTTGGTGGAGTTTTTTGTTCTTTCCCCCTGAGATTAGAGAAATCTTTGGATTCAGCTTCCTGTTCCCTAGACGTTACCTTGAACGTCAGCCTTCATGGGGCTCAGGCAAGACCAGATTTGAGCCACAGTAAACTCAGACAGTCAGTGTGATATATCTATACCAGATAATATAAACCAGAGAGGAGTGTATAAGGAAAGGATTTTGAGTGCTAAAGTAAGGTGTACAATTTGAAAAGTAAATTTCTGGTCCAAGCTCCTGCTGAGAAAACTTCTTTAGAGTTTTTCACCTATTGGCTAATAAGAGGGTGAGAAATTGAGGATTACTGCCCAGGATTATCAAAAACATTACCCCTAATAATCCTTGCTGGATATGCTTGTATCTTAATAATGTCACTCAAGTTTCTTGCAATGCACTGCAGGAAAGACAGCATGTTGTCCATGGCAGTTGTCCATCCTATCAGGCTCATTCATGCTAGTCTCTTGGGTATGTGGGTTGGACTTCCCTCAAGTCAGTGCCAGTACTATTTAATGCAATGTTTCCTACCTGTTCTGCTGCAGAAAACTACTTCCACTGTCTCAGCTGTACAGAAATGGTTTCCTTTCTTACTTTGGAAGTTCATTGAATACCTCTGTGAGTGTGGGGTCTTCAGCAGGTGTCCAGTGTGTGCTAGGCACCAATCTACATACAATGGACATATGCTGAAGACAAAGGACCCTAGAAGAACTCTTCATTAGGAGGCATCAAAGTTGATATGCCTTGAAATTTAAGTGACAAAAGGATACTGCCTTCTAATTTGATTGGAAGTTTCAGTTCCTAGAGAAGTATTTATCTGATTCTTTGAAGAATTACAAGTTTAACTGGACTTCTGCCTTCTAAACCCTGAGTTAAGAAATAAAAGCTTTTTCTTTACTTCTGCCTTTACTAACAGCACTCTGATAGTTCAGTCTGTCCTCTATGGAACCTCAAGGCTTCACTTATGTTGTAGCAGTCTGGTTTGACATGTTTGTCAACTTAACCATCAGCATGACACTGCAGCAGAACACTGGTGATTTAGGTGTAAAATAAAATTAAGATAAAAAGAGTGCAGAGAAATTTCACATAATGTCAGAGACCCTATTCTGGCATAATTCCATGCCCTCCAGAACATCCTTCCGTGAAACCGATTGCAAAGCTTATATGCACTAGAAATTGGAAGGCAATGTGGGTTTATCACTTAATCTTCAATATTAGTTTGTCCTTTTTTTTATTATGTGGGACACTTTAGTTGAGTCTCTTCAGAGATGATATAATTTCTTTCTTGGTTTTCTATTTCAGAGTTGTCAGTGGAATAAGTATTTGTCATAGATCGTTTTGACCTGAGGTCTCCTCATCAACAACGAGGACCATACTCTGAAATATGTTCAGCTTTCTTTTGAATCTGTTATGAATTTACTAATCTTCAGCTCACCCTCTATGCCACTCAGATAAATTATAAGCCTAGAGATTCTGCAAATGCTGAGCAGCATCTCTCTTTTTTTTTCTTATTACTTTTTCTCTTGCAGCAGCGATTTGTTTCATGCACAATCATTTTAATTTATCAGGATATTTGTTAGGCATTTTGAATAAGATCAACACTGAACTGAAATTTCACCCAAACAGGAACTAAATTAATTGATATATTATAAATTTTTCTTTAGAAATACTAAATCTCTGTTTTGCAGGAATATGGCAATTTCACAAGAAAATGAGAGTGAGATATTTACAAAATCATTTATTGACACACTTGGCTGATCTTTGGATTAGAATAAGCTTTCGTTTTTTTCAAATTTCCTCATTGCTGATTATATTGTTCTGGCTTTTAATGTCCAAAACAATAAATTTCTGTAAATCTGGTTCATTGGGGTTTTTACACGATGGTTTATTATATTGCTACCTCTTAGTTAGATCCTGTTCTAGGGAGGTAAATCCCATGGAAGCTGAACTTAGATCAAACTATTCATACATAATATGCAGCTGACATTGTTTATGAAGTTCTAGTGGCTGATTTTGCTTCTAGTGAAGTTGGCAAATGCAGAATAAATCCTGAAATGAGTATGTATATGTAACTATTGTTTGTACACATGTGCCTTTACCTGGCAGATGTGCTAGGGCCAGGCAATACTGCTAAGAGCTATGAATATGAAGACAGCACAAATTTCAGCAAGACTAACAATCCCTGAGCTGTAAGAAGTAATGGTTCCAGCTCTCAGATTACTTATGCTGGGATGTGTTGCGCAATGCTGTCCCGAGGGAGACGCAGTGATAACCACGGAGTCGAAGCGGGAAAAGAGGAAGTTTAATTTTT
>VZUI01024721.1:0-12672 GCA_013401135.1 Cettia cetti | reverse complement strand
CCCCCCCCCCCCGCCTCAGTTTCCTTTTTCCTACCCCCCTTCCCCCTCTCCCCACCTTTCTTGCCTCAGTTTCCCCTTATCTCCCATCTCCCCGGGGGATCACTCACCACTTGTCCCCATCTCCCCCCCACTGCAGCACCCGGTACCCAAACTGGGATTCGGGGGGCCCCTGAAAGACCCGCGAACGCCCCACGTCGATGTTGAATCCTTCACAGAGCCCTGGGGAGGTGAGGGAGGGTCCTGAGGTGAGGAGGGCACCCCGCACCCATCCGGGAGAGGGGGATTGGGGTGCCCAGCACCCCGCTGGAGAGGAGGAAACCGCGGGGAAGAAGGTGGGGGACCCTCCACGGAGAACCCCCAGCACCCCAAAACATCTAAATTAAATCCCAAGCCCTCCCACCCGAAGCTCGGCGCTGCCCACGTGCCTCAGTTTCCCCCGTGGGGGGGCCCCCATTGGGTCTCAGACAGGCGGGGGGATGAACCGGGCACTCCCCCCGGAGAATGGGTGGGTGAAAATGCCCTTTTTTGTCCTTTTTTTTTCCCAAAAAAATACCCCACCCCAAATTTCCATTAAAGCCGAATTTTATTTCCTTTTACAGGTTCCCCTTCTCACCCTCACCCCGCTCCAAATCCAAGGAGATTTAGGTGTCTTCACCCTCCAAAAAACCTCCAAAATAAGTGGGGGCAATGACCAAAACCGGTTTATTTTATCCCAAAGTCCCTTTATTCAAAGAGGGGGGGACCACGCTTGGCTGCACCCTGATTAACGAACACCCGGCTCCGCACCCTCCCTCCTCCAACAACCCCAAAAACACCCCAAAATTGCCCAAACCCGGGGGATTTGAGGGGTGGGAGGGGCGTTACCTGAGAGCAGGAACAGCGCCAGGAGCACCCCCCGGCTCCCCGCACCCCACATCGCTGCAGCTCAAAGGTGACTCTGACTCCAGCCGGGACAAAATCCCGGTTTTTTGGGTTTTTTTTTTCCCTTTTTCTTTCCTCTTTTTTTTTTTTTTTTTTTCAGTATATTTTCCCTCCTCCTTCATCCTCAATTGGCTGCTAAAAATAAATGTGGTTTGGGGGTGGGAGGGGGGCAAAGAGTTCGGGAAAAAAACAGGCGGAATGGTACAAACACAGGAAAAAGGGGAACGGTGGGTGCAGGATTTTTTTTGGGGGGGTGCCGGGTGCTTGTGGGGGGCTGGAAGGAGATTTTTTTTATTATTTTTCTATTTCTTCTGGAAAAATAGGGTGGGAAAAGTATCTCCCCTACGGACCAAACCACACAGAGGTGCTGTGATTCACCTGGATTTTTCCCCGTGGGGATCGTCAGGAATTGGGGGGGTTGGAATAAGAGGTTTTGGGGGTCCCCGGTGGGGTTTGGTTGGAGCTTGGGCGGATTTTGTGTGGATTTAGGTGGATTTTTTGGGTTGCCACGTCCTCCGGGTGACACTGCCACCTCCCGGAATGAGCTTTTGAGTGGGTTCGGGAAAAAAAAAAAAAAAAAAAAAAAAAAAAAAAAAAAAAAAAAAAAAAAAAAAAAAAAGAAAAAAAAAAAGGAAAAATTTCAGACTCTGCGTTTTAGGACAGAGGGAAACTTGTGCTGCCAGCAGCTGTGGGACGGGCTGGAATTTTCGGGGGAAAAAAAACAAGGAATGAGGAGAAAAACAGACAAACAGTGACTGTGCAGCTCCAGCTGCGGCCACAGACGGCACCGCCCAGGTAGGGCCCCACCGGCACGGGGGAAACTGAGGCACAGGAGGGGCCTCCTCCCTTTCCAGATTCTTTCCCCGCCCAAACGCCACCGGATAACCCAACCCCTCCTCCAAAATCCCTCTGCTGCACCTCACACAGCAGCTTTCCCACCCCAAAGTTCGGCCCCTGGGGTGGGGGATGTTGGTCCAGGCTCAGCCGGGGCAGGAAAAGCAACAGAGACAGGATGGGACAGGGAAGGGTCTGGGGGTCCCCCTCTGACCTCGGGAAAAGCAGGGGTGTTCCCTCCCCAGCCCCAAGGGTGCTCCAAAATCCCCTGGAACCACGGGAGGGTCCCAGCCCAGTGCTCCCAGTTTGGCCCAGTACTCCCAGTCCAGCATTCCTGCACCTGGGATGGGAATGGGAAGGGTCTGGGGGTCCCCCTCTGACCTCGGGAAAAGCAGGGGTGCTCCCTCCCCAGTCCCAAGGGTGCTCCAAAGTCCCCTGGAACCACGGGAGGGTCCCAGCCCAGTGCTCCCAGTTTGGCCCAGTACTCCCAGTCCAGCATTCCTGCACCTGGGATGGGAATGGGAAGGGTCTGGGGGTCCCCCTCTGACCTCGGGAAAAGCAGGGGTGCTCCCTCCCCAGTCCCAAGGGTGCTCCAAAGTCCCCTGGAACCACGGGAGGGTCCCAGCCCAGTGCTCCCAGTTTGGCCCAGTACTCCCAGTCCAGCATTCCTGCACCTGGGATGGGAATGGGAAGGGTCTGGGGGTCCCCCTCTGACCTCGGGAAAAGCAGGGGTGCTCCCTCCCCAGTCCCAAGGGTGCTCCAAAGTCCCCTGGAACCACGGGAGGGTCCCAGCCCAGTGCTCCCAGTTTGGCCCAGTACTCCCAGTCCAGCATTCCTGCACCTGGGATGGGACAAGCTTGGATGTGAGGGCAGATGGGAAATGAGGGGCTGTAGAGCAGCTGCAGGAAGGGTTCTGGGGGTGCTGGGCAGTGCCCAGTTGGGTCTGGGTCTCCCCCCTGGCAGCCAGGAGGGACATCCACGTCCTGGGGGGGCACCAGGCAAGGACTGAGAGGGATTGACCCGCTCAGCTCAAGGCTGGGGCAGCCTCATCCCTAATCCTGGGGGAAGATTTGGGCACTGCAACATAAAAAAGACATGAAATCACGGGGAAGTGTCCAAAGGAAGGAGAGGAGGATGGGGAAGGGTCTGGATGGGCCACACAGAGCAGCTGAGGGGGCACCTGGGGGTTTGTTCAGCCTAGAGGAGATTGAGGGGGAAACCTCAGGAATCTGCAACTCCACTCTCTGCCCCCTGTGACCAGGGACAGGACCTGAGTGAACAGCTGGAGCTGTGCCAGGGGAGATTTAGGTGAGTATCAGAAAAAAAATTCTTCCCCCAGAGGGTGTTTGGGCTCTCCAGGGAATGGGCACAGCTTCCAAGAGCTCCAGGAGCATTTGGAAAACATTTTCAGGCACAAGGTGGGATTGTTGTGGCAGCACTCAGTGATCCTGGTGTGTCCCTTCCAGCTCAGGATATTCCCTGATTCCCAGCCCACCCCAGTGTCCTGCATTTCCCAAGATCCCAGGACACGGGGACTGGAGGCCGCTGCACTTTAATAATTTAATTAGTTAATTAATTACACTGATACTGTGGGATCCCCTGGAGCGTTTCCAAGCCATCCAAATTCCCACTGGGATTTACACTGCTCCAAAGTCTTCAATGCCTGGTTTTTCCCAGGAAAAAAAAAGCCTTTGGCACAGCCCAGATGGGCCCAGGAGTGGGTGGTGGTTTGGTATGGAGCTCCCAAAAAACCTTCAAGAGGATATTCCTGCTCTCCCAGAGACAGATCCAAGGGCAATCTGCCTCTGGAATTAATTAATTCCCAGCTCCCAGTGCATCCCTGGGTCCAGGGCTTAGTAACAGACAGCTGGGTTGGGGCCACGTGCAATCCAGTGTCACAGAATCCAGGGAAAAAGGGGAATTTTCCAGCCACACTCTTGATTTTTCCCAAAAAACACCATTGAACAGGGTAGGAGTGCAGCTGAGGTGGATCTGTGCAGCTCTGGGCAGAGGAAGGGAGGTGGATCTGCTGGGAGGGTGCTGAGTCACCTCCACGTTCCCCAAATCCACCTGGGAATGCTGAGAGTGATCCCCCAGCTTGGCACAACTCACTCCAGTCACTTCCTTCCCCTGGGCTTTCATGGAAGGTTCAGGAGGGCAAATTCCTGCCTTTATTTCTCCCCCCAAAGCCATGGATTTATCCCTGACTCTCATTCTTCCCACTCCCCTCTCCCTAGATGCTGATTTCTTGTAAGGCAGGAAAACTGTCTAAAGAATTTGGGGTTGGATGCACTGCCTGGCATCAGAATCATCCCAAAAGCCCCTGAAAAATTGTGAGAAGCCCCCCAGTGATCCACATTTTCCAGTCCCATACATTCCCTGTTAGTTGGCTCCGTGTTAAAGGTACTTCCCAGGCAGAAAGGGGGAACATTGAACCTCTAAAATTGCTGGAAAAGTCCATGGGAAGAACCACATTTTGGGAGCTGACGTCCCTGTGGGATCCAACGCCGCATATCCAATGCTGGAATCCAATCCAAGGAATCAAGGAATGATAGGAATGGAATGAGCCAGTCAGCTCCAGAGGTCTCTGGATAAACCCCCCCCACAGGATTCCCAAAAATCCCAAGGAAAACCCTGGGCTAACTACGGCTTCAGTTTGAGCCAGGGGTGGAGGATGGTGAGGATGGAGAGCACGGAGGAGGTGAGGCCGCAGAATCCCACCACTCCTGGGCTGCTGCGGCACAGCCCCAGCTTTTCCAGCGGGATCACCAGGTCACAGGCATTCCTCAGCAGGTCCAGCAGGAGTGGGGGGTTGTCCCGAAGCACCTGGAGCAGGAGCTGCAGCTGGAGTTGCAGATAGAGCCGCAGACGCTGGATCCTGCCGTCAGCTTGGAGCTGGGGTTTGTTTTCCGGGCTCTTCCCACGTTTCCTGGCGGCCTCAGCGCGTTCCAGCAGCACCCGGATCTCGTAGGCATCCCGGCTCAGGTTCACCACCAGGGCAAACAGGTAATACCTGGGAAAAACAGGGAGCAGCGATGGGAGAGGGGGGCTGCACAAGCCTCTGGCCACTCCCAACAGCCACAGAAATGCCTGGGGGAAGGGAAAAGTCGTGTTCAGCCAGCAGGAACCTGCTCGCCCATGGGGAGGGATTCCGTTCCCTGCCCTCACTCAGGAATTCCATTGCCCAGTCTCCCTCAGAAAGCTTCATTCCTCCTTTGGAAATTCACCACTTGCTCTCCCTGGAAGAATTTCGTTCCCTGCCTTTTTTTGGGGAGCTCGTTGCCTACTCTCCTTCAATAATTCCACTCCCTGTCTTCCCTTGGGAATCCCACTCCTTGGGAATTCCACTTCCCATTCTCTGCTCTCCCTCAGGAATCCTATTCCCCGCTCTCCCTTGGCAATCTGACCTCCCTGCCCTGCTCACCCTGAGGAAGCTTTTCCAACCTTCCTTCCTTCCTTCCTGGAATGCCCCACCAAATCCAGACACCTCTCCTCACTCACCTGAAGGACCTCTGGCTCCACTTCTCCATGGCAAGGCCAGGCAGGATCCCGGTTTTCCCGGCCCACAAGACGTTGTCACAGGCCAGGTAGAGGGCGCGGTTCAGGTGGGACAAGGTGAGGCAGAAGCGCAGGACAGGGTCGGGAAGATGCAGCGAGCGCTGAGCCCCTCCCAGGGCCTCGGCCGAGCCCCCCAAGCGCAGCACTGCAGGAGGGGGACACGAGGGGCTCACCGGGGGTTTAGGGACCCCAAAAGCCGCCCTGACCACCCCTCCACCACCAGCACTCACGCTTGCGGCCCAGGCTCAGATGAGCCTCCAGGTGCTGGAGGCGGCTCAGGGTCCCGGAGCTGTCCCCGGAGCCGTTCCCGGCGCGGCTCAGCGCGGCCCCAGCCAAGGTACAGGCGTACTGGGCGGCCCTGGGGACAACGAGGCAGTCAGGCGGGGAGGCACGGAGCACTGGGAACATCACCCCGGGGCCTCGGACCCCCTCCCTTCTCTGGGGTCTAAGGCATCCGTGTGACGGCCGCGGTTTTGGGACCCCCGTGATCCCCCTCCTCGTGGATTCCGAGGCCTCCGTGCCTCCCATCCCCGCTGCTCCCGTGATCGCTCCCTCCGAATCTCCGCCACCCCCTTCCCCGTGACTGTCCGGTGGGCCCGGGGAGCTGAGGCTGCACCTGAGGAGGCGCTCCCGGGCCTGGCTCTGGGCGCTGAAGCGCACCCAGGCCTCCATGCTGGGGGGGGGCCCGGTCCCGACCGCGATCCCGCTCCCGAGCCCGGCGGAGCGTCACTTCCGGCAGCCGCCGCGGCTCCTTCCCATTGGCTGTGCGGGGATCCGCCCTCTCCCACCAAAACAGAGCCCCTGAATGGGCGACCAGCCGTAATCTCCGCCTCTAAATCCGCGTCGAAGAGTTGGATTGGTTCCTTTTGCCTTTAATTGCTTCTCTTGATCAATAAGATTGTGGCTGTCAGCCCGTGCCGCCATCCCTGCTGTTTTGTGATTCCTGCGTTTTGATTGGTTTTTGCCGCTGTCAATATAAAAAATCCCGCAGCGCGATTGGACAACGCCTCCTTAATCCTCGCCCCCTTCCCGCCCCGCGACCACACACCGCTATTTGTGTTAGTGGGTGAGTGCGCCGCGCCCTGTCCCCGCCCCTCAAACCGCGCACCGCGTTATGATTGGTCTGCTGCTGCCTTCCCCGCCTCCCTCTCCGCCATCCGGCGCTCCTATTGGTCCGCTGGGCGCGGAGCGGCGCTGATTGACAGCGCGGCGCTGAGGAGGGAGTGCGGCTATGGAGGCGGTGCGGGCGCAGCGGCTGCAGCCCGGGGTGGGCGCCGGCTCCCGTGGGGCTCGGCCCGGCCTCACCGGGGCCCCCGCGGGGCTCGCACCGGCACCGGGAACGGGATCGGCGCTGGGGCCTGGGCTGGGGCTGCCGCCGCCGCCTCCTCCGCTGGGCCTGCAGGGCCCCCCCGCGCCCCCCGGGGCCGGGGCCGTGCCCGGGCCGCCCGCGGTGCTGCGGGAGGCGGTGGAGGCCGTGGTGCGGAGCTTCGCCAAACACACGCAGGGCTACGGCCGCGGTGAGCGGGACTGAGGGGGAACCGCGGATGCCGACAGACCGGACCCGGCTGGCGGGGGGGGATCGATTCTCCCTTATTCCCTTTTTTCCCTTTTCCTTATTCCCGTGTCCCTTTTCCTTATTTCCATGCCCTATTTCCTTCCTTCCTCACCCCTTTCTCCTTCCCGCCTTGCCCCTTTTCCTTCTTTCCGTGCCCCATTTCCACCCTGCCATGCCAATCCCTGGGGGTTTTTCCCGGATTTTTTTTATTTTTTTTTATTTAATTTTTTTTTTTTTTCGACTGATCCCTGCTGTGTCCGGCAGTGAACGTGGTGGAGGCGCTGCAGGAATTCTGGCAGATGAAGCAGTCGCGTGGGGCTGAGCTTCGCAACGGAGCCCTGGTACTCTACGAGATGGTCCCGGCCGCCAGCCCCCCTTACGTCTGCTATGTCACCCTGCCCGGGGGCAGCTGCTTCGGCAGCTTCCAGGTACGATCCTCACACCGGGAATGCCTCTCCCGGACCCCACCGGAATCGTTTCCCAGTTATCTCCTCCCTGCGCGGGCGTTCTGCCCATCCCAGCCCCTGCGTCTGGCTCTAAACCTCTTTAGTTCCAAGGAAATTTAATTACAAGTTGCTCCCGACTTGTAAATCCACACCGGATTCCAATCCGATTGGAAGATTTGTCTGTGGATTGTGCCTTTTTTTTTTGTGTCCTTTATTCCCTGTTTTGGTCACTTGCACCTTAGTGCTGAGGTAGGAGATGGGATATCAGGGAAAATTGATCTGACCTCTTCCTTCTCCTTCCCAGGATTTGATCCTTCCTTTTCCTTCCCAGGATTAGGCAAAGTTTTAGACTGGCAGAGGAATATTCCTCTGCTGGAACTCAGGATTTGTCCCAAAACCTCTTCTCCAGATGCCAAAAGACTCTGGAAATCAAATCAGAGCATTTGGATCATGGGGTTCTGGAATGGCTTGGGTTGGAGGGGACCTTAAACACCATCCAGTTCCAACCCTGTGCTGTGGGCAGGGAACATCCCACTGGAGGAATCCGTTCCTTCACAACTCCTGGGAAAACTCCTGACCCAAATCCCTCACCAAAGAGATTTAAAGTCCCAACGTCCCATCAAATCCTGGCTGTGTTCCAGATTCTTTCCTGCCCTTCCTCTTGGTTGGGAAAATGTATCCAAAGGAAACAATTCCAGCAGCCACAGGGTCATCCCATCCCAAAATCCTGGTCTTTGGGGGTGGGAGGGGGAAATTTGGGAACAGTTTGGATCTGAGGTAATTAATTAACTGACAACGCAACGGGAGGTTTCGAACCTCTTGATTCCGGGAGGTTTCCTAATTTTCCCAATTTCCTAATTCCCCCCTTACTCCATTCCTATTCCTGGTGGTCCTGGGGGGGGTCTCAGGATCCTGGGAATGTCCTGACTGTGGCTGTGTGTCCCCAGTTCTGTCCCACCAAGGCCGAGGCTCGCCGCAGCGCGGCCAAGATCGCGCTGATGAATTCCGTGTTCAACGAGCACCCTTCCCGTCGGATCACTGATGACTTCATTGAGAAGAGTGTCTCCGAGGCCCTGGCATCCTTCAACGTGAGGATGGGGATGGAAAATCCCAAGAAAAACCTGGAAGGGTGGATTAGAAACTCCTTGGTGGGGGAGGGTTTGATGGAGTAGTTGGATTTTAGGTGTAGCTTAATTCCCGTTCTTCTGCTCTTTGTGCTGCACTCCAGGGTGGGATAATGAGGTTGAGATGTGGATTTTTCTGGCTGTTCCATGACACATCCACTAGTTTTCCTTAAACCAGACATCTTCCAGGAATTTTAGTTTTTATCACTGGGAACTTTGCATTTTCCCTTTCCTGCTCCGATTATCTCGGAGGGAATTCTTGCCATGCAGCCCATGTTGCTCTGTGGTCTCTGGGGTGTTATAAAAGCCTGGAATCAGTACAGGAAAAATCCCGTTCCCAGGGGATTCATTGCTCCAGGAGAGCCAAATTTATCCAGGTGATGACCCAGATTTGTCCAGGGAGTGCCAGATTACGTGGTTGAGGCTGGATCACCTGGAAAGGAGTGTGATAGCTGTGCTGGCATCTCCTGAATCCCACTGGGAATTCTGGCAGTGGGGAAAGTGCAGCAGGAGCAGATCCTGTGGGAATGTCTGGAATGTCTCTGCAGGGCAATCGAGAAGAGGCAGATAATCCCAACACTGGCATCGGGGCCTTCCGATTCATGCTGGAATCCAACAAGGGAAAATCCATGCTGGAGTTTCAGGTACTGTTTCTTACTTTTTGCTGTTCCTGATCTACCCAGGTCCCATTCCTGATTTGGGATGTTTGGGTTGATCTCCCAGCTGCATTTTAGTATTTTCTGTGGAAAATGAACTCAGCGTTTCCTTCTGATTCCGATCAGATTTGGGGGACTTCCAGGTGCAGCAAAGTCCTTGGAATTGGGTTTGTCACTGCCACATTTCCAGGTGGTACCTCCAAATATCCTAATTGCAGTAGTCCAGTTCGTTAGTGGGATTCATCCTTTTCCCTGGAAACAGAGAAGCAAGAGCTCTCACAGGGAAATCTGGGAAGATGTTTCCCCCAAAATTGTGGAATTGGGAGTCCGTGGTGTCATGACACTCCCCCAAACCACAGGGCTGTCCTTGTATCCCATGGGAATGTGGGATTGTGGCTGGGAAGAGCACCTGGACAATGGGAAGTCTTAGCTGAGGTTCTGAAACATGAGTAGGAGAACGGCTGGGAATTGAGAGTCCTCTGGGCTTTATTCCAGCCTTTATGAAGAAACAGCTGGGAGCAGAGCCAGGGAAATCAGGTTTGGAACTCCCTGTCCATCCCAGGATGTTGTTCCAGTAGTTCCTTGAGATTCCTGAATCCTTTTAATTTCATCTTGGCCTTGGGTAGGGACTGGGAATGATTCTGGAGCACACATCACTGGAGCTGGATTTTCATTAGAGGAGAAATCTGGCTGTGACTCTGCTTCAGGGTTCAAATCCAGCTCTGGAATGTGGCTGTGTTTGGGATTCTGTACTTTTCCAACCCCTCTGCTGGCTCCTTTCCCTGGTACAGGAATGCTCCAGGGCAGCAGACAGGAGGTGTTTATGTTCAGGGCCCTGTTTACAGATGGAGAATCTAGGATGGAAATTCCAAGCTCCATCTGGGTTTGGGAAGCTTAACAGGTCCCAGTTTTTAAGCAGAATTTGTGTGGCCTGGAGGGAGAAATCGCTGGAAAACCTGGAATTACACCTGATGCTGCTGGTGGTTCAGCTTGGAGAAGAGAATCCCACAATTCCCAGGGCACAGGGAGCCTTGGAGGCTCTGTCTCCATTGTAGTCTGGATTAATTAGGGAATTTTGCCCCATTATCCTGGTGCTGGTGGTGCCTTTGACCGAATCCATGTCCAGGGAAGCTGCCCCATCTCTGGAATTGCTCCAGGCCAAGTTAGAAGGGGCTCAGAGCCACTCAGGCAGACATCCAGTGTCCCCCCCTGGGCTCCAAGCCATTCATGAGGTCCCTTTTACCCCACCCCACCCCAAAATTCCACAATCCTGGTCCTGTATCTGCTCTCCTCCTGCCTCCAGGAGCTGATGACAGTTTTCCAGCTGCTGCACTGGAACGGGAGCCTGAAAGCCATGCGGGAGCGCCAGTGCTCGCGCCAGGTGAGTCCAGGCCTGCTCAGGGCTCCTCAACCCCGCTTTTCCCCATCCCTAAGCTTCCCCTGCTTCATCCCATCCCCACCAGGAAGTCCTGGCTCACTATTCCCACCGTGCTCTGGACGATGACATCCGGAATCAGATGGCCCTGGACTGGGTGAACCGGGAGCAGAGCATTCCAGGCGCCCTCTCCCGGGAGCTGGCGGCCACGGAGCGGGAGCTGGATGAAGCCCGGCTGGCCGGGAAGGAGCTGAGATTCCACAAGGAGAAGAAGGACATCCTGTTGCTGGCAGCTGGCCAGCTGGGCTCAGCTCATTCCTCTGGTTGCTGAACCCCTCAGGATTTGGCCCTGGGATCTTTCCCGGTGCTCTCAACAACCTTGCCCTGAATCCCGTTTGCACATTTGAAAGGAATTTAGGGGAAAAAAAAAAAAAAAAAAGCTCCCGAATGGATTTGAGCAGTTTCATCCTGGTTTTTAGAGCTGCTCTTCAGTCTTCTCATTCCCTAGAGAGTTTCTTATTCCTCTTGAGAACTCCTTATTCCCTAGGGAATTTTTTTTATTCCCTGGGAATTCCTCATTCCCAACTGATTTTTTTTTCTGTCCCTTGTTTTTGAGGTTTAGATCACAGATTTTGGCCTCTCCATCGGTACTGGGGCAGGTGGGATTCCACAGAATCCAGTGTTTCCTCTGGAAAAGCCCGTTGAATCCAATGCCTGGCACCCCCTCCCTCCTGTAGCAGAAAGGGATCAATTAAACCTCCTTGATGAGATCCTTAATTAAATCTGAATGGATGCCAACAGGGATTGAAAGCTGAGCTTTGGAACTAAATCTGGGATCAGCCTGCAGCATTCAAGTCCCAAGCACAGCAGGATCTGCAGTTCCCCCTGGAATTGCCCTGTCTGTAGCCAAATATCAGCACTGGCCTTTTCCTGGAAGGTTGGAAAAGTCTTGGAGAGTTAGTGAATGAGGGAGGGATTTGCACTAATCATTCCCTATCCCTTGTATCAGTATCTGTATGGAATTTAGACTGTATTTAGCTTTAAAAACCTCTTTTTATGGCCTGGAATTGTTCAAACAGCTGCAGGTTCACCCAAGAAAATGCCAGTTCATCTGTGGAAATTTCCATCTTTCTCCCTTTTACCCAGCAGACTGAGAATACGAACTAAATTCCAAGCCAGGATTCCTTTTTCACTCCAGCTTAGAATTTTTCCCACTTCTTATCCCTTTAAACCCTTTGGATTTCACTATTCCCACCCTCCTTCCCTCTGCGTGACCACAGGATAATCCAGCAATAATCATTATTTTAGGATAAAATTGGAATAATTCCAGTATCTGTAGGTACCCCATTTTTATATCTGCATCCTAACGAGCCTATTTTGCGGGGTTTATATATTTTTTATACTTGCTACAAACACTATTAACGTTTGATTTCGCTGGAAATGGGATTTTAAAGGTATTGGGGGGGGTGTAATTTTCCCGAAATATTGGAAAATTTTGATTTAGGAATAACATGGAGTTAATCCCGCAATTTATTCCCCCCGATTCCGCATTTGAGGGAATCCCTGAAACTCCTCCCAGCACTTCCAGTGGCTTCTTTATGCACCAAGTAAACAGATCCGGGAGGATTTTGGGATTTCATCGCTGCGGAAGAAAAGGAAAAAAAAACCCAAAAAACCAAAAAGGGAAGAAACCGGACATTCCATTGCTTGTGGGATTGGGGCGCCAGTTTAGAGGCTCTGGATCTCCTTGGAAGCTGTAAAATTAACAAATTGAAGTTTTCTCAGCATGGAGCTCCTTGTCGAGGCGGTGGAATTACAGAAATCCGGCGAGATAAACACTGCTGTGGATTTTATACAATAAACCCAGCGATTTTGGTTAACTTTGGATCTCTTGCTCGTTTTGTGGGGTCAGTGGTGCCCAATAACCGCTTTGAGCCGCCTCGGTGCGGGGTTGAGAATCCCGTGAGGGAAAAGAAGCATCCCGAAAAGTGTCGGTACGGCGGCAGGACCTTCTCAGCATGGCTGAACGGGCGCGTCCGCTGGAGCCCTTCCCAATATGGCCGCTCCGGTGTTTCCGCCACATTCCCTCCCCAGCATGGCCGTGCCGGTGTTTCCCCCCCACATTCCCTCCCCAATATGGCCGCTCCGGTGTTTCCCCCCATATTCCCTTCCCAATATGGCCGCTCCGGTGTTTCCGCCACAC
>VZUI01024716.1:0-14875 GCA_013401135.1 Cettia cetti | reverse complement strand
TATTCTATTCTATTCTATTCTATTCTATTCTATTCTATTCTATTCTATTCTATTCTATTCTATTCTATTCTATTCACCAGCTAATTAATAACATCACCTTTCTTCAGTGTGTGAAATGGCTACTCACTAAAATGTTTTGATTAGATGTAATTTAATTTTCTGGGAAAGGAATAGGTGTGTGGCTTTTTAAAAACATATACATACGTGTTATGCTTATTTTCATCAGCTATATGTCAAAGAAGGAGCGTTTTTTGTCTTGATATGGGAGGTGATGTTCTGATCAGAAGATATGTGATGATCTTAAGTTTCAAATTTTGTACGGTTGTATACTGACTGCAAATTGCAAAATACTTTTGACATATATTCTACATGTCAATAAGCTGAGGAAAAAGGTGGTTTTAAGTGAAATGGATCTGTTGCCTTTGAGCTGCTTCTGCTGTGCAGGTTGGAAGCTATGTATAAAGGATTCACAAAAAGCAGAGAGGGGAGAGCCTTTGATGGAAACACTCCCCCACATAACTACAGCCAGTTGCTATTTCTGACACACAGATATCCTGTGGATAAAGCAGATGCACAGTCACACATGGCTGCTGGGCATAGTCTTGTTTTTCTGTGTATGCAACCTGAGATTGACTAAGTAGGGCCTCAGGTCTGATTTACAACAACTATTAGTCATTACAGCAGAACTGTGATCCAAAATCTAGGCTGAAGGCTTGCTGAATCAGATGTCTAAATAAATAGATCATTTTTGTTCGACCTGCAGTTTGCACTCGGTTTTGACAATTTTCTCCATGAACAAATAAAAAAAAAAAAATTTGTTTTGGATCAGCTCAAACAAAATTGTCATGTTTATTTACTGCACTGATGTCAAACATTTTGTTCCAATAAGCCAGCCAGCTATACTTGTCTGAGCACTTAGTATTGAGGAAATATTGGCCTGAACTTAGAGGCTAAGTTCCTTGAAGGATACATCTTCCACTGCAAAAAGTGACTTTCTTCTGAAAAATGATGCATTTTCAGCTTCAACACTGCTGGTGCAACATAGAAGATGTCTCTTGACCTGATGGCAAAAGGGGAAAACTCTCAATTTTAGTGCTCATTCATGGCCCTTAACAGGTTTTCCTACTTTTGGACAATAATCACCCTTACCTTTCAAAGGTAATTTCTAAGCCTACATAAATCTGAACAATTTTGTAGCAGTGTTTCACTTGATATACATGGAACTCAGGCTGTGTATATTCATCAGTCAGACCATTTAGTTAATTCCAAATGCTACATAAGATAAATCAGTATTAGAAAAACAGCTCCTAAGGTTCCTAATTTTTTAATTTGTTTCCAAGCAAGGTATTTTCCAGACACATTGCATTCTGTCTGTAGCAAAATGAAAACTCAGATTAGCAATATCACCTGGATATTAGACACAAGCTGTGTTTGTGGCACTCTTACCTTTTTATCCCACACAGACATATTTCAGAGAAACACAGAAGAATGGATCCTCTCCAAATAAATTCTAAGACTATTTAGTCTTGCAGAGAGGCAGAACTGTTTAGATAGTGTAGCTATGATCTTGTAAATATTTTCAGTAAGAATAAAATCCTGAATGGGATGAAAAGAAATGTATTTCCTGTCTCCTTTAGCCCTGATGGATTTTTTTTTGAGAAAATCAGTATAGTTCTAATGATGGAGCTTCTCAGCCCTGCAGAATTCAGTACCAAGAAGTGTGTCAGTACAAACTGCTGTCTTTAGTCTGCTGAAAAGGAAATTTCCTAGTTCCAGGAAGTCAAGACTGAATGAATGAATTTATATTCTCCAGTCAAATCCAACACAGAGAATCCCGTTCGTGCCTTGTCATCTTAGATCTTGGAACAAGATCTCCAGAGTGGCTGGGGAACTTCCATTCTTCAAAACTTTAAGTCTGGACTATAAAAAAATTCTCAACATTCCGGCCTGAACTCAGTATTGATCGTATTTTAGGCTGCAGGTCATACAAGATGTCCTCCCAAGGTCCATTCCAGACTAAAGTTTTTTGTTATTTTATAGCTCTAGCACCTGCGCTAAAAGAAAGAAAGAAAGACAAAGACACACGGGTATTCCAGGAATTATCACAGAAATGGAGTTCCTGCCAGGATTCCTACTTTTTATAGTGCTGTTTTGCTGATCCTGGCAGGACAGTGGACAAAAGATATTGTTATGAGTAAAAGAATTGGTGTGAATTAACACAATCAATCAATCAATTAATTAATCCGTTCTCTAATGATGAAGAGTAGAAACAAAGAAAGATGAGACCGTATTTGTGCAAAACATATGTGCCATGTAAAGAGCAAAAAATATTCAATCTTCTTACAGCTACCACAATTCATCAGTTTACCTAGACATATATCTGTGATTGCAATGCTTGCAAAATGGCAGCACTGAAAATAGCTGGCCCCAGAAGGCTTTCTAAGTTAATGATGCCAAAGAATTAATATGCACTGAGATATGAAATTAAGATTTGGGTTCAAGGTAAAAGGAGAATAAAATAACATGGTAGTAAATCTGTGTGAAAGGAACCAGCAGCACAGCGAAAGTATCTTTCTTATGAAAAACAAAATGAGCTAAACCCATTTAGTTATACCTACTAGTTCCTTGATACATAATATACTGTGCATATGGTGAAATGTCAAAGCGCTCTTCCAGACCCACAAAAGAAACAAAGGTGCAGAAAACCCAACTACTACTAGAGTAACATTTCCAGAGGGTTGGCGCTAATTCTGTTACTCTGTTCAGAGAAATATATATATAAGCATTCAGCAGCATTTTCCTTTGAGTTACCAGATGGTCCTTCTAAGAGAAAAAATATCTTTGAATTAATAGCATACTTGCTCTATTTCTTACTTCTCCGAGATAGGGTTGCATCAGAACCTCTAATTTCTGTAACACACCTGCTCTGATAATAAACAAAACAAGTTAGGGATAGAAAGAAAATAGACTTATGGTCATGTTAGAAGGCTTGTTGCATGCCTTGTCTGAATGCTTGAAAGGCTTCCATGGATGTATCACCTTTGGAATGCTGGATCTTCTGATCCTACCACTATAAAAAATCCTCTATATGCAACTAAGTGATAATAGATAATTTCTGTAATTAATACAAGGTATCGTTTTGCTTTCGAGGCCATGTATTCTATTTTTTTATAGGAAACTTATTGTTTGCACCCATAGACTGCACTTAACTGTCACTTTGCTAAAGCTAGGAAGAACAATATATCTACAAGTTGGGGTCTCTTGTTTCCACCAGTCTGAAGCATACCTTGTTCATGTTTCTACAAGCTAAGATCTATATTTCCAAAATAAGTGCTTACTTCTTTAAGACGATTTTGATATTGCTATGAGGAATTGCTGATCTTCTGAGAACTGTCTGAATGTCAAATTCTAACTGGAAATTTTTGCCCTCATTGCCATAACGAAAGCTCTCTATTTGATGTTTTCAGATGCATAATATATGATTTTCTCCTATGGTTTCAATTCCATAAAAGAGAATTCAGTTCTGTTTCACTGAATAGCAGAACATTAGAATAAATAACAGATCCTTCAGATCTTGCCTGTGAAGATGGTATCTTTCGAATTTTGCTGCATACGTTTTTCCACTTTTGATGATAAGGATTTTATGTGAAAATCATCCATTGGGGGAAAATCATCCATTGGTTTCTGAAGTTTTTATATCAGCATTGATCAGTTTATTAGAAAAATAAGCCTATTTTGCTTAGAAACAGTGGGGGGAAATTCACAAGGGATGTTACTGTGATACTCTTCCTATGACTCTTGTAGTTCAGTCATGTTCCCCAGTATCTTAGTGCATGTCAGAGAGCCATTAATTCATCAATTGTATTTTCAAAATGTTTCTATCTTGTTTACTGACATGCTTGCCCTGCTCTTGGCCCATGCACCTCAAGGAGGCTCTCACTGTCTTAGAGCAGAAGACAGACAGAGGAGCTAGGGCACTTGTTATGGTGTCTCAGTTGTCCCAGCATCTGATTTTGCTGCATTTAAGTCAAGGAATGCTTGCTGTTAACTGTTATTCTGTTCCCTTGAAGTGTGGCTGACAAAGCAAAACCTGAGCACATAAAACTACTCATTTCTGGTATTCAGAATTATGCCTTAAATTAAATATAATTCTGAACTTCATATAAAATATTAGCAAGTTCTCTTCACATTTTCGTTAAACAAAATGTTTCCAGCCTGAGAACCAAGGATGCAGTTGCAACTTCAGGCCCACAAAGTATAAACAATGGTGAATTAAAAAGAGCAAACTGGGAGGATGGGACTTCATAACCTGAAGCTGTAATTGGACTATTAACCCCAATAATGGACCAAAACTTACAAAACTGTAAAATTTTGGGTGTAGCCTCAGCCGGGCTCTTGTACTGCCCAAGGTGTATCCTTTGAAGGCCTTTTTAATAAATACCTACTTTATTCCTTTAGCACTCTCTAGCTACTCCATTTTAGGTAGCCTCTCAAGGCATGAAGAATATAATTTCTTTTAGAAAATAATTAAGAGAAAGTAAAGGAGTAGATAATATAATGTGAACAAAGATTAGATCAGAAAGTTTCTTATTTATATCAGCCTGGCAACAACATTTTTCATGTTTGAATGAAGGGTTTTAGAAGAACATCTTAACCAAAGATGTTCTTAGAATTGAACTTTTTCTTGGTTTTTAGGAGATCTAAAACTCTTTAATCTTTCTGAATTTCTCTTTACATTCACTATTTTATTGAAGACTGGCTTTTAATTTGCATAAGGCTTTTTCCTTCCTGTATTAATGTAAATGTTTCTCTTCCCAGCACACCTCTCCATGGTAGTTAAGCAGTTAAATAACTCCCTGTTTATCCAGAGGATAAGACTTCCCACTATCTATAGTGTCACTTTGACATTCTTCAGTGTAGCATGTGGCTGTTGTGATATGTATAAACCCACGACAAAAAACTGTACAGTAAAGTTAAGCATAATTCATACATCATTGAAACAGGCTAATTTGATATATTTTATGATTTGCTGCTGACTGAGACCCTACTTGACAGAAAAATATTTTGGGATGACAACTAAAATGGCATGCTTGTTACCCAAACCATTTTTAAATATCCACCTTTATTCTGCTAGAAAGTAAAGGTAAACTAAGGAGAAATACATCTGGAGCCTGGTTTTTCAAACACAGTAATTGACTTGAGTTTTTACTAACATATTATTAATGCCTTCACACAGACAGACTCTTCAGTTGCAGGCACTGAAGTACAGCAATTTGTTATCTAAGAAGTAAATTAGAAAGTTTGATTCTTTAGACATTATCTGGAGTAAATAGATGCACAACAGGAAAGATCACTAAGGGCCACATTGCTGTGAAGCTATATCCTTATGGAATAAAGGGCACTTAGTGTCTGCAAAAGTATCAACATCTGGTGCACAACATGAAGTGGAAGAGGTGGATCATTTGGTTCTGCATTGTGAACTGCCCTGGCAGCCTTTGGAAAAATAATAGAGATATTACTAAAATGACTTGTGGCAAGGGGCCAAATGCTGGTATTTTTCACACAGCTGGACCTACCACTTAACCCAATGAAGTTCGCTTGAATTTCAGTACGGGGCATGAATCTATCTATTTATTATATCTCCATTTTAATAAACTGTTTGACCTTGTACTTTCTAAGCTTTGAATAAAATCTATTTGATTCACTGAAAAGCTAAGCTTGCTACAGACATCTTACGAAGTTTGGTATTATTCAATGCTGTCTTCATTTTGCTGCATATAATGGTCCTATTCTTCACCATTCATGAATTATGTAGGTCAGTACACACGCATGCCAGGAAAACCTTTCTAGCACCCCACACAATCATGTATTTTGTATATGTAATGACATATCTTATTGTGGCTCTCTCAGAAACATTTCGGGGAATTGTTAGAATGTTAAAATTACTATTTTTGTTTGTCTTCTTCTGTATCATCAAGTGAATTAATTCTCATGAATGCCACTGTGCAGAGATAGAGAAGGAGTGAAATAAAATATGGGGAAAGGTGTGAAACTAGATGCTTGGCCAAAAATAGCTTTGCTATACATAAAACATACTGCTGTGTTATGGTTTGATTTTGCAGGTTTATGGGTTTGTATACTCAAGGCTAAGAATTATTGTTCATTGTGAAGATGTAAATTGAAAACTTATTAGAAATCTTTCTGTGCAATAATAAATTAAATAAAGGAGAGTCAATAACAGCCTGTCCTCACCCCTTGTTCACTGATTTTTTGCAAAATTTCTATCATGGTTCATAAGCATTGCTACTGGTAGTCTAGTGCAGACTAAGAATCAACCATTTCTGGGTTCTAGGATGTTAAAATACTGCTACCAGTAAGACTAAGGCAAAGCTGGGGAAAAATTACTTTCAAAGCTGGAAACGACTTTTGGATTATAATGGCTCTTTGTCCATGCTTCAAAATTTCAAATTTTGTTTAATTTTGTTTATTCACTTCATACCGTAACACATAAGCCCTGAGAAATTGCCAAACTACTAGTTGTTTAATTAATTGCCTCTTGTGTGCCTGTCTGTCAGGTGAATTACTGGAAGGGATAGGTTAGCATTTTTTGACACTTTTTTATTAATTAAGGAATGAAACACAAAATTTTATGTCTTGAGAAAGGGACAGGTGTTCATTTCTTTAATTTTTTTGCATTTGTTTCAAAGAAATAAAGAATCTTCAGAAACTAGTCAGGACCCGAAGGGTTTTATATGTTTTTCTAGAAATAACATAGCAAACTAACAATGAGGTGGATAAAAGCTTTTTTTTTACTTCAAGACTTATGTATAACACTTAAAAGTTGATACATTCTTGTCTGAAACAGATCTCAACCAGCATTAATCCTATATGCTAATATATTTTTAAGCATTTGGTTTGACATACCATTTTAGCATATATTGTGTAGAATTTTTCAAAGTTTTGAGAATCTACAAATCACTGGTTTACGAACAAAGATCTGAAACGAACCTCAGAAATATTTACATTACAAAAAACTGTGTGGGAGGGTGTTGCTGGAGCATTGTTTGCTTGTTTAACGTGACAGCACTAAATATGGAAACCATAACTACTCAAGTTCATCCTTGTTAGCATGGTTCATGCAGAAAGATTTCCTGGCTGACTGTGACCACCAGAACACATTTTCTGATGCTATTATCAGCTATCAGTCATTTTCAGCTTTCAAGCCACTATGTACAGTTAAATAGAGACACAGCCTATCATCTAAATCTACAGTCCAGGGAAGTTTGGAAATTCCGTTTTTTACCAATCATTGTAGCAAATAAATAGATCATCCTTTCAGTCTATTCCATTTAAATCACTTGTTAAAAAGGTGCTGACCAGATGAGACAAACACATGTGGCAGAAGAAAAAAATCATTTTCTTGTTCAAATCTAGAGGGTACATCTGTCTCCTTACTCTTCTCTCTACTTCTGTATAAAAGAAATGTTTTTGGTCATAAACCCACATATACAGTGTGAAAAGCTCAGACTCTGAACCTTATAGTTTGTTTTGATATGCAGATTGTCAATGATTCTATATGCAATGCATACCTGCATTTTTTTACTCATTCTTCTTTGAGTGATAACAGCATTCAAATATTAATGATCACATTTAGTTGGATACAGAATCCTCCAGTCCAGTCTTTAAGGTGTCCTATGACATATATTCATTCTTTTGACCACTAAATTGGTTTTTCCAAGTTCAAAATACTTAGGGAGGTTCACCACATCTTTAAGTGTCTGTAACTATTGGTTCATAAGTCAAAGTGGATTTACTTGGTTTTAGTATACAATTTAATTAACAGAGGTCACCAAGGAATCCAATACTTGTCATTAGCCACTTTCACGTGAGGCTGTACAGCCACGGGATATAACATCCAGCCTCTGTTAGGGTTGAATCACAGACTCCACTCTCCCTCTGTCTTTTAAACTTTAAAATTTTAAAAAATCACCATTGGAACCTTTTCCTTCATGCTGTCATACCTGTCATGTTGCATCAAAGTCACTTTTAAAGGCAGCTGTGCACTACTGAAAATCAAAGCAGTATCCAGACTGGTGGTGAGGACTGCCAGTTTCTTAGGAAAGCCAGACTAATCTGCCTCTGCATGAAAAAGATAGTAAGTACATCTAGCTATTTTATTATTTCACAGTTAAAGCTCTGTGTATCGGTAAATAAATAGACACATGCTTTGGCAAATATATTTACTTTTAGACCATGGAGAAAAGGGATATTCCGTAAACAAATACAATTATTTAGCAAAACTGAAATCTCTTAAAAGATCATGAACATGACCTTTTATGGTTTACTGTTTGTAAAATGTGCTGAATGTAAGAACATCTTGGATACACAGTTCAGGTCCTAACAGTTATGAGATTTGTTTTGAAGCAAATAATAATATAAAGCAGCTACAGGTCTTTAGGTTTGACACAACTGAAATATGCAGAAAGAGTGTTTATATTAAATTTAGTCATCTAAGACAATTATGAAAATTTATTTCACAAAACAACATTGGAAGAAGAAATATCTGACATTGACTTTGTTGTCTCTAATGGTCCATCCTGTGTGGTTTTCTGTCTTTTAAGCAAAACAGTGCTTCAGTTTAGATGGATGTAGGTTATATTTAAAAGTTAAGTATGGGATTTTATTAGAAATTTGCCTGAGTCCAGCTAACGTCTTCCTTATGAAGTTGTGACATTTTATAGTTCTACAATTAGCCTTTTCCCAAGGGTGTTCTCTCATATGGTGATGATGAAGAATTCCTATTTCTGGAAACAAAAGTCCTATTTCTGTTGTCTAGTAACAACAAAAAAATGATGTTTCCAAAAATACTCCATATTTTGGTTTACTTATATGAAGAATTTCACTTTGATATTTGACCTTGTTTTCTTGCATCATTTTTAGTGAAATAACACACTATTCCCCCATTTTTTTTCCACTTATGTAAGCAATTGTTCAGTATAATTAGAAATTATGCTTCAGCTGAATAAAATTTTTTTGGCTCATACCTAGTATCACAGCAAACAGGGATAATTGTTCCTTTTTCATTCTCCAGCTGTCACTGAGCTTGCCTCATGCAGTTTCTTTTTTTTCAGCATTCTGTCATTATGAGCCTCTCTTTAATTGTCTCTGAGGTAGATTGGATCTTCTTTCCTCAAAGGAGAATCGGAAATGGAAAAGGTCTCCGAGTTCATTTTAGCAGGAGTTTTTACTGTCTACTTACCCACAGCTACAGTAGGACAAGAAGGTTTTGCATGGTAATCTATGCAAATTGCATGGATAAAACTGGACATTGGACTTTATATAGGAGGAGTGTAGCTAGAATGAAGGCTGTGTTGGTCTGTGTTTACCATCAGTGAGGCCACGCCTGGAATAATGAGTCGACTTTTGGCACTACTGGTTCTAGAACTGTTTTGAAAAATGGGAAAAAATCCAGCAGAGAGCAGCCAGTGTAGATAAAGGCCTGTAGAGGAAGGGGTTTAGGCCACTGGACCTGCTAGTCTCCTGAAGAGAAGACTGAGGAGACAGCCAATATTACTTTACTGTTACCTGAAAGGTTCCCAATGACAGAACCAAGCCCTTCTACTAGAGAAAAACAGTAAGAAGAACGGGCAATGCTGGATTTTTCACTAAGAAATTTACTAGGAAAGTAATGAAGTCTCTTTAGAATAATGAAAAATAATATTTCAGAACATAATGAAGAATCTCAAGATTTTTTGAGGTTCATATGAAGAAAATTATCTCAGTCCTGCTCCACACAGGAGTCTGGACCTCCAGAAGTTCTTTTCAAGTGAAGTTTGTGTGTCACCATGGTAACTGCTTTGCTAATATTTGGAAATCAATCAGGCTGCATAAACCACTCTACATCACCACAAACACTGAAGTATCAGACAGTAATATAGTACTGCTCTAAATCGGGGATGTGCGTCCATTAAGGTATCCATTTTTGTTGGAAAATGTACAATGTGCACATATGTAACAATCCACTTAACTCCCTGGTAAATTTGCCAATTTTTTAATATTTTAAGGAAAATGAATACCAAGATGTCGACAAATTATCATTGCTTCTCCAGCAATTCAGAAGGATGGTGTTGTTACATACAATATGTATGTAAGAAAATGAATTCATGTGGAAATGTTTTCAGATTTAAACTAATTTACACCACAAATGAGCCATAATTTACTTAGATAATTCAGATGATTAAAAAATTGAAACATTTTTTCTTTTTTCATTCATACTAGCTCAGTTTTCAGTCCTCAGTCACTTGAATTTACATATGTGAAACATTCTGAAAGAATAAGACAGAGTCATTCATACTGGTCAGCATTTGTATGGTCAGGTCCTAATGGGTACAGACAGGTAGGCACAAGAGATGATATCAAATTTTAGCTTTTATAAAGTCAACCAATCTTATAAAGTCAACCATGATTTGGCACACAAAGGGCACTATGCAAAACAACTGTAAATAAAAAAATGTGACAATGTGTAGTAAGATTTCTGTGTCAAAACAACATCAAAACATTCAGAGGAGTCATTTATGATGCCAACGAAAGAACTACAATGCTACTAATTCAAATTACTTCTCTTTTCCTTACTTAACTGATTGTGCTTTCTCAATAGATGGCACTGCCTTGGAACAATTTCTACAACTGTTCTCTTATAGGTCAAGCATGTGTAAGACACATCTGCATTTTAAAATGGAGTTTAAATCTGTGAAATTCTAGCTGTGACAACTCATGTTATCTTCTGAAAACCATAGGGTAACAGGAAACAGGCTTTTTGAAATATGTACTGCATAAGAAGCTTGATTTTATTTTGAATCACAAATCAAAGCCTCCAGGAAGAATTTCAATAAAAAAACCAGAGTCAAATGACAGATGTGAAAATGCTGTTGTAATTTAAGATAATAAAATATTTCTTAGTCAGTCTTCGTATCAGACTGAATATTCTGGTGCATAATATTCCACTTTAAATTCTTATTTCATAGATACAAAAGCAGTTTAATTTTTTTAACTACTACTTGACATAGTTAAATACAATATAGAAGTTTATGATGCTTTCAAACAGTAGCCATAGTCAAGCAAAAGCCTGTCAGAAAATTGTCCTTGATTTTACATATCACTCCAGTATTCTTGAAGTAATATTGTGGTATTAATTTCTTAGTTAAAAGATAATTAAAATTCAGGATCATTATTATGATGTATCCCTACAATATTAAATAAAGAATATTCTCTTGAGGTTTTGCAGGAGTTGACTTAAGCAAGGAAATCCTAATTGATACTTTTACTGAATGTTTCAGTCATGGTGTTTTGTCTATATTAGCAAGCTACTGGGTCAATCAATTTGTAATGGTTAATGTTTTACCAAATGTATTACAATTCTTTCACTTAATGAGCAGCAATTCAAATCAGTTACAGAAGCTGAAGACTGTAAATCCCAATTGCATCAGAAATCCAAATTTGTTTCTTTCAAATAAAGATATTATTGGTTTTTTTGTGCTTGTTATGGACTGGTGAGAAGCAGAAAAAAACGTAATCTTGCTAATAGCAAGACTAACAGCAAGACTAATAGCATTCTGCCTATCTGTCTTACTCCAGCCATTTCAGATGAATTTCCCTGTCCATATCATCTGGCTTAAATTCCAGTGACTTTCCCAGACAATTCTTCTTTCCTCTTTCCTCACCTCGTTCAGACATTCACAAAGGCAAAAAGCTGAGAGAATAAATGGTCTTGTACCCTGTTCTGAAGGTCAACAGATACAGGATTTGTAAGCCCAGTTGAGAAAAAATTCTGAAGTCAAGAGCTTTGGTAAAGTGTGCAACAGCACTTTAAATTGAACTTTGGCTCTATTTTAACGTATATAGAATGGCTTCTGTTAAACTACAGTTTTCTGGAAGAGAATGGTTTTTTTCTCATAAGCAGCAGTATTAGGCCCCTTTATCTTGCCTTTTTAGTATTAGGGGCCTTTATCTTGCATCCTTTTTTTTGAAGCACTGCTGTCAGAACCTCTTCAAACTGAAACCCAAATGTTTTTAAAAGGCTGTGGCTTGCAGGTGTTACCATTTGGACATTTTAAGAAGCAGTTAAAAAAACTATGGATATTTAGGGTACGTTCAATTCCACTACAACCTTGAATTTTTTCCATTCCATCTTCATTTCTTTGTGTTTTTTTCTTTGTGTCAATAAAAGTATATGTTTTGTGTGATTGAGTTTTGGAACTGGGGAGTTCGACTTCAACTGTGATGTGTAAGAGCAGTTCCTGAAAGCAACTCTTCACTGGCTTACTTAGAAGAAGTTTCTAGTCTGCTTGGATTTCTAATGCAGCTAATTAAATTAAACATTAGTAAGTAATAATATCAGGAGGGGTGGTAAGAAGAGCACAAGCTTATCCCATGAATAATTTTACCAAATGAAAATAAATTTCAGTTTATATGAGGAAAAATTAAAATTATTTTTTTTTTTATTTTAAAAATATATTTGTATTTTCAGGCACTGAATTTTTATCAAAAAACCCATTGGTTTGCCTTTTTAGTTATCCATGGAAATTGTATTAAGAGAATGGAAATAATTCTATTGATATATATGTTTTTAAAAGTATATTTTATTTCTGTAAAAAAATACATGTTTAAAAAATATTACAAAAAAAGTCCAAGGACAAGAAGTTAACTCTTATAGTTTGGAAATAGGAACAATCAACAGAGATATTATCAATATTCTTTCTGAATATTCCTGGCATGTTGTGTTTCTTTTGGCTGTCTGAGTTATTTAAACTCAGTCATCACAACCTTTCATAAATAATATAGTCATGAAGTTAAAAAAAGAAATTCTCACTGAAAAGATTAGCTATATTATTTTAATCACTGAAACTTACTGTATATTTTTTTCAAATGGTTTTCATGAGCACTGGGTTTATCCCAGTGATTTAAGTTTTGCACGTGTGCATAGGAAGAGAAATTAAAGATTTTAAGCTCTTTTCCACACTAAAAGTGTTAGAAATATCAAATAGTCATGCTAATGTGAATCTCTCTCATTTATCTGAGAAATTCCACTACAGAGATTCATATATTTCATACCTTTTTCTTCTTTCCCTCTTCTTTTCAGTCTTCTCTGTGCCAGGTCTATCTCCAGTACTTAAGGTTTTGACTTGCCTTTAGTACTTTATTTCTCAATATGTTCCTCTCTTTGAATATCCCTCTTGCTTTACACAGTCATCTTTTTCTTTAAATAGCTCACTGAACTGTAACTGTGTAGGAATTGATTGGGAGTACATCAATGGCTCAGTGCTCCACAGGGAACTACTGAGGGCCAAGTTATCACTATGCTCCGACACAGCTGGTTCCTGTTAAGTTGAGTCTGAGATGCTGTATAGGTAACATTAGAGCAAGTAAGCAATAAGCAGTGCTATGAGACCTTTGCATCTTATAGCTTTTCCTAGTGTAGAGGCAGCACTAGATAAAAAAAATATATATAAATAGAAAACAAGAACTACTATAGCTTGTCTAAGGAGTCACTGTACGGACTGTGTCAATCACTATATACTGAGCATGCTACTTTGCATCTGGAGGTTGTAGGCTATCAGCCAGTCCACACTGTGCACTGCAGCTTGGCTGTGTGACCTGCTTGGATCTGCCTGATGGCTGGAAAATCAGTGCGTGTTGGAGTACTCCACGTGCCCTGCAAATGCAGATATTTTTACCAGTGCCTTGGCCAGTCACTGGACCCACATGGTTTTGGCAAAACAAATTAGTGAGGGAAAGTCAACATCTTTGTAGCATAGTCTAGTGTGGTGTAGTGCAGTGTGGTGTAGCACAGTCCGGTGGTTAGTGAAGCAAAGTGATGCATTGTGCCATGTAGTGTATTATAGGCGCAGTCTGATGTAATATAGCACAGTGCAGAATACCGTGGTGTGATCTGGTCTGGTGTAGTGTCAAATCACAACTTATGGAAAGAAAAGGAGAAGTATAGCTCTTAATGTATTCCTCTGTGGTTTCTGTTATTTAATTGGAAATTGGGCTGCAGGTGCTAAATCCAGATTTCAATGCATAGATCATGTCTGTTTCATCAGATGTGACATTTCAGTTCAAGAGACAAAATTATATAAAACTCAGTTCCAAACTCCTCCACAAATACCAGTACATATCACATATAGAAATTATCTTAACTGAGTAGAAAAAAATTAGGCAATTTTAGGTGAGCAGGACAGGTTCTTTTTTATAGGCGTTGTGACACTAGAGTATTCTAGAGAAGTGGGAAGAATCACAGAACCAGAGGATCACAGAATCATTTCATTTGGAAAAGTCCTCTGAGATTATTGACTCCAACCTTTGGCCAACCACCACCTTGTCAAACACATCATGGTACTAAATGCCACAAATTTCTTAAACATCTCCAGAGATGGTGATTCCATTACTTCCAATGCCTGAAAACCCTTTCTGTGAAGAAATTCTTCCTGATGTCAACATGAATATCCTCTGGCACACCTTGAGGCCAATTTCCTTTGTCCTATCTTTGGTTGCCTGGGAGATGAGGCCAACCTCCACAGGAGCACAACCTGTTGTGCAGGCAGTTGTGGGAGTGACAAGGTCTCCCCTGAGCCTCTTTTTCTCCAGGATAAACACCCCCAGCTCCCTCAGCTGCTCCTCACAGGACTGGTGCTCCAGACTCTTCCCCAGCTCTGTGGCCCTTCTCTGGACTCACTCCAGCCCCTCAGTGTCTTTCTTGCACTGAGGGCCCAGAACTGGACACAGCACTCGAGCTGTGCCCTCAGCAGTGCCCAGCACAGGGGACAATCCCTGCCCTGCTCCTGCTGCCCACACCATTGCTGCTCCAGGCCAGGAT
>VZUI01024715.1:0-51199 GCA_013401135.1 Cettia cetti | reverse complement strand
CCCATCCCATCCCATCCCATCCCATCCCATCCCATCCCATCCCATCCCATCCCATCCCATCCCTCCGTGGGCAGGGACACCTTCCACTGTCCCAGGTTGCTCCAAGCCCCATCCAGCCTGGCCTTAAACACTTCCAGGGATCCAGGGGCAGCCACAGCTCTGGGCAACCTGTGCCAGGACCTCACCACCCCCACAGGGAAGAATTTCTTCCCAAAATCTAATCTAAACCTATTCCAAAGTATATTACAGCATCATCTGCAGACAGAATGAAGCTCCCAGGCAGACTCCCAGGCTGAGGAAGATGCAGTTCAGCTCAGATTTTAATGTCCAATGTTCCTCAAAGAGTGATGAACTTTGAGTGGGTAGCAGGGCAATTTCTTCTCTGGATCTCATTTGGGCCAGGAATGACAAATGTAGCTGTTAATTTAATTGTCAGTTGAATTGCCTATTGCAGAGCTGGTCCAAAAATCAATGCATGGAGTTATGTTGGCTGCATGTATGAGAGTTATATATACCCCAAAACCCCCATGCCTGCTTTTAGTCAATTGGAAAGCAGTGTAAGATGATAATAAAGCCTGAACTCAAATAGGCTGTTTGGCTGAATTATCTGTAATTTAAAATCTGTGTGTTCCCACTTGCACCAGAGCAGAAATGGAAGGTCATGGGAGCACAAGGATGAGGCAGGGAAGCCTGGAGGGCAACAGTGAGCACGGTGATGGGTCTGCCCTGTGCCAACTCACGTGGGGGCAAATCCATGCCTGAGTGTGGGAATGTCCCTAGGAAGGGGCTGTGAGGTGTGAAATGCAAGCCCCAGAGAGCTGCATGGTGCTGTCTGCTAGGGCAAGTTTTAATCCAGAATCCCAGGATGGTTTGGGTTGGAAGGATGTTAAAGATCACCTCATTCCACCCCCTGCCATGGGCAGGGACCCCTTCCTCTAGACCAGGGTCCAACCTGGCCTTGGACATCTCCAGGGATGGAGCAGCCACAGATTCCTTTATGCCAGGGTCTCACCACCCTCTGAGTAAAGAATTTATTCTAACATCTAACCCAAATCTCTTATCTTTTAGCTTAAAGCCATTCCCTCTTGTCCTGCCACTATCTGCCTGTACAAAAAGTTGTTCTCCCTCCTTTTTTAAGCCCCAAGGATGCACTTGGAGCAGCACTGCTGGAGCAGCACTGCTTTGCCAGGCAGGACCCAGCTGCTCTCCCAGCTCACCCCCAGGCTGCTTGTTCCTTACACTGGAAAATGTGGAGACACCAGAACTGGTTTTTGGGTGTACTCTTTTCCATGAGCAACCTTGCCCATGTTTTGTTGCTTGAGCAATTTAGGCCACTTAATTTGTTTCAAACTAGATACTCCTTCACTATGACAGCAAGGCTACAATTTCAAACAATTTAAAAAATTTGAGATGCAATACAGTCCTTGAGCTTTGGGCCAGATTTTTACTTAATAATTTAATTTAAAATTCATGTGAACCCCCAAAGAATCACAAGCTCCCTCTGGCTGTCCAAATGGGTTTCTCTCTGAGCATCACTTGCATTGCCTTTAGCACCTGAAATGTAATGTAATGCCTGATGTGATATGAAAATGCTATTTTCTCATCAAGAGCACAATGTCAGAATTATTTTCATCCTGTTCTTTAAGATACCTGTGCTTTCCCATCCTCAATTAAATGTCAGGTCACACTGAGTATCCAATCAAAGCTGAAGCTGTTTCAGATCCCATTTCACACAAGTATGGAGAGGAATGTTGAATTTTTATCACCTTAATTTTTTGAATTGAAATGTCTAGATATATCTGGAGACTGTATAACCTGAGGAATAACCTGACATATCCAGCCCATGGAAAAAGAAATCTGGGGCTGCCTGCACCCCCCACCACATCCTGCCCCAAACAAACCACGCACAGCTCTCATTGCCTCCTTCATCCACTGTGTTCCACTGAATTAAGCTGCAAGATTAAAGCAATAAGAAAACATAATTGAAACAAGTTGATGAGAATGCAAATAATGTCATTTGTAATTAGATCTTTTGTCTTTCTGTTTCATTCTCTGCTCCATTATAGTCTTTCCAGCTTTTGTGTCTCCTTCTCATCCTTCATTTTATTTTTTTTTCTTAAATTCCCTTGCTAAGCTCTGAATAACACATCTGCATTATGTAATCTTCAGACAAATAATTAACCTGAAGAGGCCATGGCATCTTTCTCAAGCATCACTGCTGCCTTGACCTCTGGTTTCTGGCAGTGACATCCCACAGATCCTGAAGGCACCAAACCTGCTGCTCCCAGGGCACTGCAGGCAGAGGTTTTTCCCCAGAAATCCAAACGGGAGCATCTGGTGGTGCTGGAAACCAGCCTGGATTGTTCTGCAAGGCTGCAGGGAAGGCTGGAGAGCAGCTGGGGGAAGATGCAGCTCCCAGCCCCATGCCCTGTGCTCCCCCAGCTGACCCCCCACCCTTCCTGGGCTGGGTAGGCAGTGCTGGATTGGGGTGCAACATTCCCAGAAGTGCAAAACCTCTTCAGTCCAGCTGTGGTCTGTAAATTTCTGTTGCCACCGCAGGAAGAAGCCTCATCAGCCCAAGCCCCTGGTGCTTGAAAAGCATCAGCAGCACAGAGACCTGAGCTGACCAACAGCACTTGAGCAGGGACAGAGGGAAAGAGGAGAGCAGCACTGTCCTCTCCCTGCTCAGAGCTCTGGCTGTACACAGGGAAGGTTTGGCTCAAACTATCTCCCAAAAACTGTCCATATTTGCCATGGAGCCCAGCTTTTATAACCACATTTTTGTAGATTGATAAAGATGACAGCTTTATCAGCATCCTATTCCAGCTCCTGCCAGGCTGGTTTTATCGCCCAGCCAACGTTGCTCCCATTCATTCCTGCCTGGATGCTGTAGCTGGTGTTTTGTCATTCATACTTTTGGTTTCCCTAAATTGGATTATTTCAATCTGAGGTCCTTTGGGCTGCTGCAGACTGTTCTGACACAGTGCTGGGCTGCAGCTCAGTGTAACACACAGAATTTTTGGCTGTGATCCCTGTTATGGGTAATCTTCATCCATTTCCTTGCACAGTGGATTGAGTTAAAGCTCTACGGGGTGCTCTGCCCTCTTCATCCCGCTGGAATCCTCCTCCTTGCTTTTATAATTTCTGTGGTTTTGAGCCAGCCATGGGGCTGCAGAGCTGGGGCATGTCCAGTCATGTTCTTAACCCAAATCTGAACTTGTGAAGAAAATGCCAGCAGGTTAAAACGAATTTTCCCTTTCTGAGTTCTCTTGGTTCTGCTGTGTCAGTTCACCTCCCATTTTCCACACTGACAATAACCCCATCCTGGGGCTGACCCTGGTGGGACAATGTCAACATCCCAGCCCTCACCCTGCCACTGTGTCACTCAGTAAATAGCACCCAAAGGGTTATTTTGTTGGCATATGTACACAGTAAATAGACTTAAGTATTTAATTGAGGGAATCAAAACCTTTTTCCTTTGATTGCTCCTTTACAGGACTGTATTTTAGTTTGTCATTGGTAATTAAGAGTGGAAATTACTGCTTTTAATTCATCATTTTATTGTCCTCTGGTGCAAACAAGTTTCTGTGGTATCAGGGAATTTTCCATCTGTGCCATGCACTCACATGGGTGAGAGATGGTGTGGAGTTCACTGTGCAAAGATGCATTAAAAGTGACTCCAGGAGTCAATGAGCTCCCAGCTTCCATTGTGTTATCAGTATTGATTCAGTTAAAAATTGTTTATCTTAATCCCAGGCCTGCAGCTGCTGTTGGTTGAACCCTTTGGAGGAAGCATGTTGTGGAGGCATCTGCCTGGCTTCCAGGCTGTGGGAGGATTTCTCCATGATGAAATTTCTTAGGGGTTTTCTGCTGTGCTGACCCAAGTGCTGACTGGAAGCTGAGATCAGTGGCAGAGTGACTGGGCTCAGTCAGGGGGCTGGAAGGGGCTGGAGCCTCCCTGTGCCAAACCCAGGATTCCCTCATCCCCCACCCAGGGGCAGTCCATTACTGCCCTGGTTTCTCCTAAGACACCTGTGCATGCCAATTCTTGGCTTGACTGTGCCCCTTAACCTCCCATACACCTTCCTCCTTTAACTCTCCAGTATTAAACACTAGTTTCCCGTTTATTCTCAAGAAAAAAACATTTTTAACTCCTAATAGCTTTCCTAAAGCCATAACCTGCTTTGTCTGCTGTTTAATAGGGAATCAATACTGTTGTAATACGATGAAATTTACATTGATTTGTCTCATTTTAACTGGCAGCTAAACCAATAAGGTATTAATCCATGTGCTCCTGCCAGGAGGCCCAGTCAGCTTCTTCAAGCCTGACGTGTTTCTCTTTGCTAATAATTAATTACCAAAATCCGGCATAAGGTTTGCAAAGGGGGTTAGGCACAATTACTACTTGCAGCACTTTTCTAAATCAATGCAAAAGTGGAACCTATCAAACTGAGGTTCCTTTTAAATGTGCTCACTCTGGCAGGTGCAGGCTGGACAAGGACATCCATCTTGCCAAATCATCCCAGAATAATTTGGATTGGAAACAACCTTAAGGCTCATCTCCTTCTAGCTCCCCTGTTCTGGGCAGGGACACCCTCCATTGTGCCAGGTTGCTCCAAGCCTGTCCAGCCTGGCCTTGGACACTTCCAGGGATCCAGGGGCAGCCACAGCTCCTCTGGGCACCCTGTGCAGGGCCTGACACTCAGGTGGGTCAGCAGAGCTGTGGGAGCTATCAGTGGGTGCCCAACATCCTGATGATCTTACACTGACTTCCACTGCAACCCTCTGACTGCCATCACTTCAGCTCCCCTGATGCACACTCTGCTCTTCCACTAAAAATGTGGTTTTAGGGTGAACTCTCTACTCTGGGGATGGGAGAAGCCTGTATGAGCAGCAGTGCTGCTCTGCCAGGCTCAGCCCTGCTCTGTGCCTGCCACAACACAGGCAGCAAAGTGTGAGCTGGAGATCTGAGCCTGAGGTGTCCATGCCGTGCTCTGAATACCTAATTAGCCAAACAGCTTCTGTAATTACAGCAGCACAACCTGCTGCAGGAGTGCTCCCTAACTGGCAGCTTCAGGGAGTCCTCTGCTCATCCTTGTGGCTCAGGAGGGGCCTGAGGTCACCCATGAAGTGACACCCAGGGGGAAAGGGCAGGGCTCGTGTTGCTTTTGGTTCAGCAGCTGGTGTGGATCCACCAACAAAAAACCAAAAGGTAAAATGGATTTCAGGCCAAGGGCAAAGGATGTTTGGCTCAGGGGACTGGGAGATCCATTTCTCATTCTAGCAGGGCAGTGATGATAAACTCAGAGGCAGGAGGGGCCACTCCTCTGAGACAGGAATGCTCCCAGCTGCAGTTTACATGGGATCTACAGTAATTCTCTGGTATTAATATAATTACCAGACAATCCATTACAATAACACAATCACAGCCCATATTTCATTCCTCAATTAGAATTCTGATGAGAACAATTTCTAAGCCAATTTCCTCACAAACCCACCACTAAGAAGAGAACAATCCAGTAATTTCTCTCACCATGTTAAGCCAATTAGCCAGTGGCTACAGAGCAGAAGGGATTTTTTTTTTTTTTACTGGCTACTCATCAACAGTGCAAAGAGAAATTTCAGGGGAAGAACACCTGTCTCTTCAGAATACTTTTTTTAAGATTGAGCCATTTCTCCAGACTCTCAGTTCTGCCTTGGCTATCTTTTCCATCTTCCTGCACTTCTGCAGTGTTTTCACACTGATGATGACACCAGGCTTGATATATCCTAAATTTAAACAAATTGCATTTCCACCTGTCCAGGAGATCACAACAACATGCATGGGATGAATCCTGCTTACCTCAGCACAGGAATTGAGGAGCAGGAATGTTATTGTTTGCCACAGGAAAGCAGTTCAGGAAGCTGCATATTACACATTGTCATGTTATACATGATGGCTTTGCACTGCAGTCCTTGGAGATTTTAATGAATAAAATCTTGACAACATTTTCTCCTGCATTAATCATTTTAAGCTGATCCTACAGGATACAAGGGCAAATTAAATTCTATTTGCAATTTCATGCATGATGCCCGGCATGGCTGATGCCTGAGCCAGCAGTTTTTCAGTAAGACAAGCGTGTAAGCAGCAATTATGCAGTTACTTTCTCCCATGTGCCAACTCTCTTATTACTGACAAATTTATAAATGAAAATGTATGAATGTTATTACACCCACCTTCAAGGATGGAGCAAATCAAAACAAATAGTTTATAAGGCTAAGAAGAAAAACTCTACATTTAACAGTTAAAATGATCAATGAAATGTGTGCCTTCACACAGTTCAGGGACCAGGAGGTTCTGACTCCAACCTGCTGGTACCAGCACCCAGTCTCACATCTGGAAATAAGCACAGGCAGCTTCCCTTGGGAGCTGGCACAACTGAGGGGAGATTTCCTCGTGTGCTTTTAGGGAACAGCAGCCAAACCCTGGGATGGAGGGAGGAGAGCCAAGGGCTTCACCCAGGGAGGTGTTTGGGAAAGAGGGTTCCAGCAAAGCAGGGGGGGTGTGGGCATTTCAAGGCTGTACTCGGTACAGTTCTGGACTTACAGGGGATAATGGGGCTCTTCTGCCCTCATCAGTGGGATGGTTGTGCCCTGTCCTGGGGTGCTCCAGCCAGAGGTGCTGGGTGAGACACCCTGTCCCCAAGCTGGCAGGGCTGCACAGGGATGGGATTTTCCAGACACTTCTGGCTTCTTGTAGTGATTCCAGCATGCTGCCTTCTTCCTTTTTAAACTGTGCATCACAGGAGGAGCCTGGCTGTGGAGCCCTTTGATGGGCAAAGGGGGATGACTCAACTGACAGAGAGCAGATTTAGGTTGGATATTAGGAAGAAATTCTTCCTGTGAGGTGGTGAGGACCTGGCACAGGGTGCCCAGAGAAGCTGTGTCTGTCCCTGGATCCCTGGAAGTGCCCAAGGCCGGGCTAGATGGGGCTGGGAGCAGCCTGGGACAGTGGAAGGTGTCCCTGCCCATGGCAGGGGTGGGATGAGATGATCTTTAAGGTCCCTTCCATCCAAACCATTCCATGATTCGATGATTCCCATGCCTTAGCAGTATTAGTCAGCTCTGGAGAGGGCAGGAAAGGAGGCAGATAACAAACTCATTTGGGAGAAATGCCTTAAACTTCCCTTCAGAAGAATTAAATTCCTGCCTAAGTACTCCCCAGCCAACCAGCCCTGTGATCTTCTGTCCCCCTCCATGGCACAGCACATGCTCGTAGTGCTCTCTGCAAAAGTTCAAAGCTATTTCCTGCTTCATTTGTAAGGAGCCCCATCTTAATCAGGTTAGAATATAATATACTTTTAATCCTCTGGAGGGGAAACTTACGCTTTTCTTCAAAGCAGTTTTCTCTGAAAACTTAAAATCTTCTCCCCTCTGCCTTTCTGCTTCAGTGTTATTTCCCCACTGGGAGGGAGTTCTGTGAAGTTATCATGTAGAATATCATCTAGCAGACTCCTCTGCTTTGGGCTTTCTCAGAGCAATTGCACTAGAGCCCTGAGAACCCCTGGGGCCCAAAGCACTGGAGAACCTCCCATGGGACAATGCAGCTCCTGCCCCACTCCTCGTGACAGCCCCCCTTCTGCCCACCTTCCTATTCCCATGGGCATTTTTCCCCTCTCCATTATCTTAGATTAAGGGACTCATCACCTGAGACTGCAAAAAGTTTGGTAAGACCCTGGAAAAGATCAGGCATCAGTACTGAGGACAAGGAAGCTTGGAAACTAAAAGAGGGCAGGGTTTTATTGGATCTGAGGAAGAAAATCTTTACTCAGAGGGTGGTGAGGCCCTGGAAAAGGCTGCCCAGAGCAGCTGTGGCTGCCCCATGCTGGGAAGTGTTCAGGGCCAGGTTGGAGCAACCTGAGATAGTACAAGGTTGAAACAAGATGAGCTTTATGGCAGGGGTTTGGAACAAGAAGATCTTGAAGGTCCTGTCCAACCCAAACCATTCTGCCACAATATGAAACCTGTGCTCTTCCAGTGCTTGCCAGCCCCTCACATCCTTTGTTCACCTCTGCTTCTCCCTCCCTCTCCCTGCTCTGTGTGTCACATTCATCCCTGTGACTAGGTCAGCCTGCTCTGCCCTGCATCCAGGAGGGCTCGTGCCTGAGGGGTGATCTGTGGGACCCAGCAGCAGGACCCTGGTGCCACTGGCACTGTCACACACCCCCCAGCAGCTCTGTGGGACCCAGCAGCAGGGCCCTGGTGCCACTGGCACTGTCACAGCAGCTCTGTGGGACCAACCCAGCCAAGACAACCTGCAAGAACAGCCATGATTATTAGATCCCTTGGCAGGGAAGCCACCTGGAGCTTGTGGCTTTCCCATGAAGCCCCCCCAAGATGCTGGGGGAACCTCTCAAGGCACAGACTCATCCCAAGGCTCCCATCCTGTGTCCACTCACCCATGGGCACATGCTCTCTGGTGTCCTGCTGACCCCTCCTGCTTCTGGGGCTTTGTGAGGCACACAAAATCCTAAATGTGGCCTCAGGCAGCCTGAGAGGGAACACACCAGGTCTGACAGCAAGTGTGCAACGGGCTGAACCCTCTTCAGCAAAGCCATGTGTGGCTGTTGGACACAAAATAAAGAGCTTGACTCCAGTCAGAAGGCAGAAGAAGATCAGAAGGCTTTATTTACAATTCATCCAGCCTTTTTATAACATGCTGAGCTAAAAAGGCACATTATTGGTCCATAGGATTGACACCTCTCTCCATTGGCTAAATAGCAGAAACAACAGCTGGGAGAGAGGTTGTTATGAGAAACCTAGAAATGTTATGAGAAGAGAAAGGTTATTTACATGAATTGTCCTTGAATGAAAATTCTCTCAAGAAATCTTCCCAAGAGAAGAAAATCAGCCACTGACAAGCTGAAAATCTTAAAGACTCAGAAAAATCAAACCCACAGCCATGTGCCCCACTGTGCTGGTCCAAGCAAAGCTGTGAACTCCCTGCTACATCTGCTCACTCTCAAATTTACCTAACCCTGGAAACACAGCCTTGACTAAAATATTGACAGGGGGAAGTGGAATCAATCAGCAGCTGGCAGAGCAGGACAAGCTCTGCATTAAGTGGAAGGTGCTGGGCTGTGACAGGCTCCTCAGGTGACATTTAATGGCTGTGTGTACAGGAGAAGGGACCCCCAGCTCAGTGGTGGCAACAATTAGCACCAATCACACCACAGTGTGAACTACTTTAATGTCAAGTGAAGTCCCCTGGTCCTGCTATCCTTGAGCATCCCAGCAAAAAGCTGAGTTTTATTTCTCAAGGATGATGAAGGTCCCGTTCTCGGGGTTCTGGGGTGCAGCTCTGTGTAGATCGTGCAGGGTGGTTGTTACTGGGTTTATTGGTTGCATTGGTCCCTGCAGCAGCTTCCCTTGGGAGCTGGCACAACTGAGGGGAGATTTCCTCGTGTGCTTTTAGGGAACAGCAGCCAAACCCTGGGATGGAGGGAGGAGAGCCAAGGGCTTCACCCAGGGAGGTGTTTGGGAAAGAGGGTTCCAGCAAAGCAGGGGGGGTGTGGGCATTTCAGGGCTGTACTCGGTACAGTTCTGGACTTACAGGGGATAATGGGGCTCTTCTGCCCTCCTCAGAGTCCCAGCTGTGTGTGCACAGCATCAACTGGTCCAAACTGGGCTCCAGGATTCGGCCATGGGTGCCAGTGAGAGTGGCTTGGCCTCACTCCTGCCCTGCACACTGCTACTGAAAAACGTAAAAGCAGTGTTATGGGGAGCATCAAAGGGCTGAGGAGGCATTGTTAACCCACAGCAGAGATGGAGACCCGAGCAAGAGGCTTGGCAGGGGCAGCAAACAGCACAGCAGCAGATCAAAGGGAATAAAACACCAAGGTGTGCAGTATTTCTCTGCCAGGCAGAGAGATAACTAAGAGAGCTTCAAAGGGATCTTCTGCACTCGTGACTGAGCTCTTAACCCTGCTTGATGAGGCTGTTGCTCCCTCAGTTCCTGTCTCTGCTCCACACAAAAGCAATAATCAGGGAATCATCACAGAATGGTTTGTGTTGGAATGATCCTGAGGATCATCTCATCCCACTGCTGCCCTAGGCAGAGACACATTCCACCATCCCAGGTTGCTTGAAGCCCCTTCCAGCCTGCCCTTGGATGCTTCCAAGGGATTGGGCAGCCACAGCTGCTCTGGGCAAGCTGTGCCAGGGCCTCACCACTCTCAAAGGGAAAAATTTCTCCCTAAATAACCTAGAAATGGGTAAATAGTTGATGGGAAACACCATCTGAGGTTTTGCCTTCACTGAATATTCACTTCCCTTGCATGGTCCAGGGGTTCCAGGCCCAGACAGAAGGTGTTGGTCCAGGACCCTGTGGCAGAACATTCCCAGTTTCCCAACCCTGGCATGCCCTGCCCTCCTCTTTCCCTGCTGTCTGTGGCTTTAAGCTGATTCTCTTTGAGACTACTGTGACTCTTTGCACAAACCATCCTCTCAAGTGTCACATTAAAAGAACTATTAAAAGACTTCCAGAAGTGTAAGTTTTCACACTCCTGTTACCTCCAGTATCTGCCAGCAATGGCACCCAGGGCTAATTAACAGCCCCGTTATCAACATATGAAACACACAATTTGCAAACAACCTTTTTCCTTCTCCCAAGATATGCTCAGAAAATGACACATAAGGAAATTTCTTATCATTCATGAGTTACATTTCATTTTCTAGGTGTTTTGAGAAAGCACCATAGGTTTCATTCTTTAGGAAATGGGGGTTTGGGAGGAAACCCAAGTGACAGTGACCCAGCCCTTTTTGATCCCTTTCCCAAATGACTGATCCTGTACGTGAACCTGGGGCTACTTCCAAAATAACAACCTCCTGTTCCAGGGAGAAAGGTCCCAAGGGTGCAGAAAGTGTCCTGTGGGGTGGGATCACTGCTCATGCCTACCTTGGCAATGGATGAACCTTCCCAACACACAGAACCTGCTGGGGCCTTAAAATGAACCAAATTATCAGCATCACTGTGAAGAGGCTCTTGCTCATCCCCTTCTTGTTTTGGTAACATTGAGGCAGATGTGAGACAGCCCAGTTTCCTTTTAATTCCAATAGCTTCATTCTCCTCTGCTCTCATGGGGCAGTCACACAGCCACCAGAACCAAGAGTGGAGGTGACTCCCTTTGGAGACATTTGGGATATTTTTCTGATTTTTGGACATTTGGGATATTTTTCTGATTTTTGGACATTCTTGCAGCAGTAAACCCAGAGCTGCTGTTGAGCAGAGGAGGCAGGTCTGTCATCTCAACAGAAAATTCAGAAAATAAGCTGGGAAAGAGCTTGGCTTAAAAACTCTGAGCAAACTGCAAATTATTCTGTTTCAAAGGAGTGAGCCTGTTGGAAATTTCCAATTGGACAGTTCGGGTTTGAGTGCTGGCAGATCAAAAGCTGCTTGTCCTTCGTGGCTGGAGGCAGTGGAGTGGCAGAAGCAATTCCCAGCCTCTGTGGGATCCCTGGGCTGGGCTGGTTATTTGCCTGGTGGTTTTAACAAGAGTTCAGTCAGGTTTATCTGTGATTATTGGGTCTTTAGACTAGTCATGGTGAAAATGAAATAACAGCACAGCAGAGGCAGAGTGAGCTCCTTTGCTCGGCAGGCCCTGAGCCCTCTCCCTGCTGGGCCAGCAGAGCACAGAATGGTCCATTTAACACTGGAGCCGAAGACAAACAGGAAGAAATTTATTCATGGCATTCTTGAAGCTTTTGTTTGGGATCTGCAGGGGGGAATTCAGTGTAAATGTGCCTGGCTTGGCTTTTCCTAACCCTTGGTTTTCTTTGAGTGAGGGAAAGGGAAAAGCAGAGCTTTAGGCAGACTGTGTGGCTTCTGATGTCCCTGTAAAAAACAAGAGTAAACTCCTGGAAAAATTTTCCCTTGAGATGCAGACGGTGGAACAAAGAGGCTCCTCCTGGGTTCAGGGGCTCAGCGCTCTAATTCAGCACCATTGGCACAGGGTTCACACCTGCCCTGACCTGGTGATTTCCCATCCTGGCAGGGCTTTGGGACCTGACCCTGCAGGTTAGTGTGGGCTCCATTCAGCGAGGGGTTCCCTTAGAGGCTCCTGCCCTACGAGCTCTTGCTCTCACTATATCATTGAGGGTTATTTTCCTGGGTTTTTCCTCTTTGTTCGTTTTCTCCTGAATTCTTCAAAGTGTTTGGAGCACTTTTACATTTGCAGCATTTATGCCCTGACCTTGGAAGTGTTCAGGGCCAGGCTGGATGGAGTTTGGAGCAAGCTGTGTCTAGTGGAAGGAGTCCCTGCCCATGACATGGGGTGGAACAAGATGAGTTTAAGGTCCCTTCCTACCCAATCCACTTTGTGATTCTGTGACTGCTCTTCCCTGGCAGCTCTGCTGTCTGACCAGGCTGCCTGAGGCTTGCCTGGAGGCTCCTCAGAAAATCCCAGAGAAGGAATTTTGTACCAATTTATTTCATTGCTAATTTAGGCTTAGGAATGTGTATTGTCACCTCGGTTGTTTCACATCCTTTATGGCTTGGCAATGCAGCTGCCTCCCCTGACAAACACGTAACAGCAAAGGTGAAGGACCTGGGATGGTGAGGCACTTAAAAGCTCAGAAGGTGACATTAATCAAAAAAAGGTCTGGAATAAGCATTTCCTCCAGGGAAAGGAGGCAGCATCCATGCTCCAACCAGCACAGGGGGGAAATAGGAATGGTCATAATGCACTGGTGCTTAAAAGTGTCCTGATGGACCAAAAAGTTTTACCCTTATGGGTAAACATGTCACTTCCAGAACAAAGTTAGGGTGTTCCGCCCCGTGAAGTGGCAACCAGCTGGTGTGTGGAGTTCTGTACACTGGCATTATAGAGATCAGATTCAGATGTAAATTGTATATCTTGTTTCAACAGAAGTTTTAAGCCAGTGAAAATTGTCCTCTGAAGAGCTGATTCCTGTGATAACAGACCTGTACCACACTTGTGAGGAGCTCACTCCCTTGGCAGGGCAGGGATGGCAGAACAAGGTGCAGGATGTGACCCCAGGAGCTGGTGGGGTACAAACAAACCCAAAATCTCTTTGCCAAGAGCCACAGCAAGGTAGGAACTTCACCTTGGCCCCGAGCAGGACACATGGAGCTCACCTGGCTCTGCTGGGCACACACTGTGTCAAAGCCTCCAGCTTTTGGCATCCTTGGCTTTGAAAGCTGTAGAAGTCCAGTGCTGCCCTCATCTGCTTGGGGGACAGAGAAAACTCACTGTCATCATCCCAGGCACTTGCACAGTGATTTCCCAGCTACATCATTTTACTGAGCCTGTCTGTGCCCATTACCTGTTAGGGTCATGTAGGCCTGATGTTTCTGAGTCTGTAAGGTTTTCAGCCTGTCAGTGGCTGATTTTCTTCCATGGGAAGAATTCTTGAGAGTTCTTATTTCAAAAGTAAGTCCATGTATATAACCATAACATTTCTAAGTTTCTCATAACAGCCTCTCTCCGAGGTGTTGTTTATGTTATTTAGCCAATGGAGAGAGGTGTCCATTTTACACACCAATAATGTGCCTTTTTAGCCCAACATGTTATAAAAAGGCTGGGAGAATTGTAAATAAAGCTGCCTGATCTTTCTTCTACCTTGGAGTCAAGATCTTTATTTTGTGTCCAGTAGTGACAGGGTCACTCACATGTGTGGTCAGGAGGCAGAGGGCAGGGAGACCCCAGCTCTGCAGTCACCCCCATCTCTTCAGCTGGGCAGCACGTGATGGAGCAGACCTCCCCCCAGGTGGAAAAGAGAGAAAAAATGAATGTGGATGTTGTGGAGCTGGGGCTGCAAACAAACACCTTTGCTGCCAAACAGCTCTCTTGATATGGGGTGCAGAGAGCTGTCACCCCAGGTCAGCTCTGCTCGTGTCCAGTGCCTCTCTCTGGGCTCCCTCTTGCTCCCTGTGTCCTTGCATTCAGCCCTGCTCTCCCCCCAGAGCCTCTGGGCACGTCTGGAGCAGCTCCTGGGGGCCAAGTTCAGGCACTCCCACCACCTCTGCCCACACAGAGCTGCAGCTGAGCCCGTGGAGGTCCAGACCTTTTTCTGTGTCTATGGGGAGATGCAGAAGTGGTTTCCACCCTGGGAGACACAATCTGTCATGGACGTATTTCTGTTGTCTCCTCTGAACATATTTAGAGGATTAGAGAAAACCCACATCATACAAGGGATTTAAAGGTTATTAAGGGAGAAATGCATTTTTCAGCACCTGCTGCCTGAAAAGTGTGCAGCCAAGTGTTTTAAATACCCTGGTGCTATTATTCAGGGAAAATGCTTTTCTTTTATTTTTTTTTCTTTCCCATTTTTTTTCCCAGTGTAGCTGTAGTCATCACTCAGCCTTATAACTATAATGGATGGTTGCAAGAAGCTTTCCAAACAAGGCAGCACAATAAGATACAGACAGTTAACCCACATCAATTCTCTATGGAAATTTCATGTTGGGGCCTTTAATTCGTTCCTTTTGAAATTATTCTGATCAGTCAGCACATAGGGCACTGCTGTAGGGAAAAGATTGAACCTGGAACAAAGTGGAATGAGATTTGAAATAATAAAAATAAAGGAAAAACACAGAGGAGAGATTCAGGTACACTTCTAAAATTCTAATGAGCTCATTTGCAGAGCTAAAAATTTCTCAGGGACTCCAGTTGATTCAAAGAGAAATGTATTTAATTTAAAACAACTCACTTCAGGGAGCTCTGCACTGGGATGAGATGTATTAAATAATTGATCAACCAGGGAATAAGAAAGAGGGGGAAAAAAGAAAGAAAAAAGAAGGGAAGAAAGGTACCTTGATGGTGTGTGACCTGAAAATGAAAGATGCCTTTACCTGGGGGGGTGAGTGACATACTGAGGGGGTGGCAGGGTTCCCAGAGCCACCACACTGTCCCAAAGGCTTGGTGGGACAACCAGGGACACATCCCTGCACCCCGCTGCTCTTCACCGCATCCCACTGGAGTAACACAAGTTTTATTACCTTTCTTTCCAGTCCCAAAGTCACAAAGAGACCCCGTGTCCTGTGTGGCCTCTGCTGTGGGATTGCTTTCCTTCCTGCTTCATTGGGTGTCTTACAAAGAGTTCAAAATAAAACAAATATACTTCATCCCTTCTCCTCAGCAGCTCCAAGGGTAAATTACGATGGAGCTGATATGAAAACACACACACTGATATTTTTTCTGTACTGGCTTGAATTTGGATGTAAAATGGAAATACACATTTAGTGCTTGGCTGTGGCAGTGCTGTGCATGCAAACAGCAATTAAAACCTGCAGCCAAATGCCATAAATCCACCAGTGACAGAGTAAATGCTGTTAAAGACGGAAAATGAAAAGGAACTGCAGCTCATTTGCATTTTGCAAGAGTAATTTTGTTCAGGCTACAGTTGTTCTGAATGAAATGTAACTTCTAAGTACTGTTGCACTGCACTGAGGCCAGGCTGTGAGTGCAGGAGGCTTCAAAACACAGAAGGGCTGCTCTGGTACAGGGATGTGCAGAGCAGCAGGCGTTGGGGTCCATCAGTCCAGCCCCTCCCTCAGCAGGGAGGCTCCAGGCAGCCCCATCCTCCTTGACAGCACTGCATACTCTCTGCATACTCTTATAATGATTTTTATTTAACTAGCTTCCCCTTATTAACTACACCAGGAGATGGCACAGCCTTCCAGACAGTATTTTTGCTGCCAGCAGCAGGGAGCTGGTGCATTAATACTCGATGCAGTTAAGATCCATCTCTTTTTTCCTGCAGTCTTTGCTCACCCCATGCTGGGGAGCACCCACACATGGGCTGGAGAGAGCCTGTGTGAGTGTTTGCTGATGTCAGGAGCAAAAAAAAAGGGAGCAAAGCAGATGGATGCTCTTATAACCTCAAATAATTAAATTAGAGGCATAAATGTAATTGCTATCCATTTAATTTTCTCTTGACTGTGATATTCCTGCTCGTTAAAACTGAATGAGGGAACTGATACACCTCAGATCATGGCTCTCCCCAGCAAAGACCGCTGTGTAAATCACAAATAAATGCTGCTTGCTTGGAGAAAATTAACTCAAATTGTATAGCTTATAAGGAAAGTGAGGCAGGGGATGGGAACAGGCAGAGATGGAAGTGGACATATAATTTTATTCGTCTTAATAGCAGATGATGAAGCCAGTTTTTAATTAGTAGGTAAAGGAACCAAGAGGACAAGGGGGAAGAGTTTCACATTGACAGAGAGCAGGTTTAGATTAGATATTAGGAAGAAATTCTTACCTGTGAGGGTGGTGAGGCCCTGGCACAGGGTGCCCAGAGCAGCTGTGGCTGGGTCCCTGGCAGTGCCCAAGGCCAGGCTGGATGGGGTTTGGAGCAGCCTGGGGCAATGGAAGGTGTCCCTGCCATGGCAGGGGGTGGGATGAGATCAGCTTTAAGTTTCATTCCAACACAAACCGTTCTGGGGTTTTGTGGTAGTGGCTCTCCCTTGTGCCAATAGGTCAAGAAAAATCCATGTATTTACACTCTCCTGCCTCTTCTTTTCATTTACTACACCACCCTGCATTATTTTCTTTCAAACCTCATTAGGACATATAAAATATGCAAAATTATGAAGAGCACAAACAGAATTTTGAACATTTGTTCCTTTGTTTTTGTTCTGAGAGTGTTGATGCCGGAGATTCCCAGAAATTTTTACTTCTTCTCTGCAAAACATCACTGTCAAGACAGACCTGTTTGGTGACATCAGCTGTGCTCCTCAAGAATGCAAAAGTGCTTTATGTTAAAAATCACAAGAGCTTTGTTTCATTTTCCCTTTCTTTCCAGATCCTAAATCAAAAGAACCATTCTGTTTTCTCATAACTAAGTGTCCAGGATTATTTTAGCTCTCCCAGTTGTCTCAATTCTCCAGCAAGCATTGGTACTCCTCAGCAAAGGGTGAAGCCAAGGGTTAAAGGGTCAGAAACACAACTTTCATAAACAGGGACTTAAGACAATTCCTGAAACACCAATTATTTTTTATCCTACAAGACTGTGCATATGTGGCATCATTCAACAGTGAGCTAAACCCTTGGGGTGTAAAGCACACATTAAAATACAGGACTGAAGTCAAAGTGCCAAACTGAAGGAGATTATTTTGGTAAGTGTGAATGTGAATTTTCTGTCTTTGTCTTGCAGGAACACTTTTATCCTCTCAGCACACCCAACTTCCATGGTAAGCTAATTGTTGTAATTGCAACCAATTTCTTTCTATGTAAATTTAATGAAAGATGCTTTTCAATGTTTAATCAGCTCATTAGAAGGTTTTATCTTTGTGAAAAGGGAAAAAATAAAACACTCAGAGACTGGAAACCCCAACAGGAGGAGCCTCTATGGATCAGCCAAGGGTCCATTTCACCCTCCAGGGCTGGTTGAGCATGAGGAACCCACGGGATGGGGATGCTGTGAGGTCAAGGCACTGCTGCTGCAAGGAGGGACCAGGGGGTCCCACCTGGCAGGGTCTGCTGGAAATGTCCTCATTATCCATCTGAACATCTCTGCCAGGCTGTCCCCGGGGAGAATGCTGGTAACAGGGGGATGAACTGAGGAATAAAATTAGGCTGGAAATAACAAAACGGTCTCTGAGCTTGCAGCAGGGTGGATCTAGGCTGTAAAAGCCTTCCAAGAGCAGTGGGGAAGGAAATCCACCCTATTTCTCCTCCATCTAAGGTTTGATGAGTTTCCACAAGGACTCACAAGGAGCAGTGACAGGACTGGGCTTCCCGGGCTTCCCCCAGCTCTGAGCTCTCAGAAATCGGCACAAAGCAGCGCCAGTGCCTGGGGCAGATGTGCCTCCTCAAGCAGGCATGTTGTAGCAGAATTTCTTAGAGAGCAGGGGCATGATCTGCTCCTGAATTAGGTTGGACAACCCAGCCTGGCCCAGTCAGCCTAGGCCCAGGGACAGGCCTGAACCCATGGCACTGTTACAAATTACATGAAGGTATATGGGAAAGACAGTAAGTTATTTATGAGGTGATTGGGACAGATGTTAGTTTGAGCACTTTAGCCACCTTAAGTGTGAAAAGTAAACAATGTTTAACCACATTCTTGTATGCTGCACGAATGGGGAAAATGCTTGCTTTGTAAACAATATTAAACTGCATAAAAACTGCCATTTTGTGGCGAATAAAGAATGTATGTAGCCACATTGGTGTGGTTATGTTCCTCAGCTGGCTTCTCACAATTATTGGGGAACTTCCCGTTTCAGCATGTCACCTAAGGCCGTGCTGGAGTGGGACAGCAATGTCCAAGCCCTGCAGGCTACAAGGGGATGGTGACCTGGGCACTGCCAGGGCAACGCTGGGGTCTGCTTTGTAGCAGGGTCAGAAGGGGAAGGTTCCAGGGAAGGCTGAGGAAGCTGATGCACATCCTCTGCTGAACAGGACTGCACTGCTCAGCATGGGGAGAAGCCAGAAAATAGTAAAAAAAAAATCCCAAAAATTCACCAAAAAACAACAAAACCAAAACTACCACTACCACAATCACAAAAAAACCCCAAAACCAAACCAAAACAAAACAAAAAACCCAAAAAAACCCCAACCAACCAACTAACCAACCAAACAACCAAACAACAAAAAAACCCCACCAAAACCCAAACAAAAGAACCAAAGACAGGGACAAACAAAAACCTTCTTGCGCTCTCTAGAAAACCCCAGCAGAAGGTACCCTGTGCACAATGACCTGTGCACTGCACTCCCTCCTGGAGCCAAATGCATCCCTTGGAAAAATCACTGATTACACGGAAGTGGACTAACAAGAGGCAGGCAGCACCAATGAAGGCAGTTAGCTGCTTATTGTGCTTTCCTTTGCTGGTCCCTCGTGATTTCCTCATCGATGAATAATTCAATAGCCACTGACACATGAGTAACATCTCCCGATTTGCATTGAGCATCATTCATTAGGAAGAGGACAAAAACCTCACCTCTCTGCCAGCTCAGACCTTGGCCAGGCTGGACAGGGCTTGAAGAAGCCTGGTCTGGTGGGAACTGTCTCTGCCCACAGCAGGGAGGTAGAACTGGGTGAGCTTTAAGGGCCATTCCATGAATTGATGATGATGCTGGTTCAGTTTCTTGCCCAGGGCCTGGAGACACAACCTGTCCTTCTGTGGGCAGGAGGGGAGCACCATGCCCTGAACCAAGGGAGTCCCCTCTGTCGTCCTATTTCCAATTCTCATTAACCTTCTGAAATGTTTGCGTTCTTGGAGTCAGGTTCTCAGAGTTTTTACATATTGTCATGTAAACAAAAGAATGTTTATCTAATGTTCTCTCCTTGTTGACATTCCTCTCTAGGGGAGGAGAAACTTGATGGACTTCTAGTTTGACCAGTGTGGTTGGAGAGGTGGCAGCCTCATCCTGCAATCCATGGTCATTGTCCAAAATCTATATAAACTGAAATAACAAACTTCTTTCTTCCTTTCCTGACCTGGTGGTGTGTGTGTGTGTTCACTGTGTGTCCTGTAACAACATGGAGAGAATTTTGGGACCATAACCCCATTCAGTGTCCATCACCCCACAGGTGCCCTCCAGCCTTCATCACCATGGCAGGGATGGGAGCCTGCCTCTCCAAATCTGCCTCATTTCCAGCATCAGCCTTTTGGAGTTATAAATCACTGAGTGCTATGCAGAGCTGATAATCAGATTTACTGATGGAGCTTCTCTGTCTCAGAGGTTCAACTAATCCCTTTTAATCCTTTTCTTAAACTCTTTCTTACAAGTGCTTACAACAGACTTTATCTTTCAGCTTTACATCTAATTTTGGTTTCCAAATGTGGGTTTGTTTTTTTTTTCAAGCAAGCATGTAGCTCTACTTGTTATTTCTAAATGGCTGAAGTGGAACATATATGCTTTGTATGTAAAGCATATACATGCTTTACAATTATTCCACTGCTCTCCCAGCTCATGGACCATCCTGAAAAATGCATCCAAGCATACCAAAGGTGCTGAGAGAGAGATGGACATGGAGCTTGGCAGCAGCTTTGCCTTCCTAAAGGGTGTGTGCCAGCATCTGCCTGGCATGGTGCTGGGGAATGCCCAAGCTCCAGGCTGACAGAAGGGAGGTTTGGAGCTCAGGGATCATTTTTAGGAGAGATTGGTGGTTTGTGGTGTGTGATGCACTGTCAGGATTGAGGCTTGACAGTCCTATGGCTTCTTTTGTTCCTTCCCATAGCTGGCAATAATCTCCCAAATGGAAAAAAAAATATTGATTTTTACCCTGTACTGGTGAGATCAATCTGAGCAAGGGCAAGGGAAGGAGCAGCCTCTTGCCTTCCCACCACCAGCAGCTGCTCCTCTTGCCTGAGCATGTGACCTTTACAAGTGAGGTTTAGATTGGCTATCAGGGAAAAATTCTTTGCTGGAAGGGTGGTCAAGCATTGGAAACAGGCTGACCTGGGAAGTGGTGGAATCACCATTCCTGAAAGTGTTCAAAAATCATGGAGATCTGATGTTGGGGGACACGGTTTAGTGGAGGACCTGGCAGTGCTGGACTTGATGATCCTAGAGGACTTTTTCAGTCTTAATGATTCCATGATTCTAAGTTAAAGGTGATTTAGAAACTAGTGGACAAAAATAAATCACCCATTTCCTTTTTTTTTTTTTTTTTTTTTTTTTTTTTTTTGAGTAGGCATTACAATAATTTCAACAAGCAATGAGCTTGTTCTGCTGTGAACATCTCCTCCTTGCATTCTAACTCCAATGCCCAGGCACTTTTTGAGATGGCTGCAAATTATATAAAAGCCCAGCCTGAGTCACACCAATTAATCTCTGCATCTGCAGCCCCACTCACTCCTTCTCTTGCCTCTCCTGCATGTGGGCTCCCAATCAACAAGCTCGTTCTGTTCCCATAGAAACTGAGCAGAACATCACTACAGAGTCAGGCTGCTGGGGCTTTCTAAGTTCTCATCAGAGCTTTATTCCACCCCTCAGAAAGCCAAGCTGTTCACTGTGACTGGGGACAGCCACTCTGCCTTGGCTGCCAGCAGAAAATGGGAGTCAGCAGCCAATGATCCCATGCCAGCACCTGGGAAGCTCAGGAGCTGCAGTTTGTTGTCAATATTTACATCACATTAATATATTCCAGCTGCAGATGAGGCAAGAAAGAGAGGAGACAAGAGAGGGTGAAGCCAGGGATGTTTTTTGGCCTATTTGCACCAATGTTGGTTCCTTAACCAGGATGTTAAAAACAGTTTTCATCATCTGCTATGAAGATCTTTTAGGTCCTTTCCAAGCCGAACCATTCTATGATCCTGTGATTCTAAACCCAGCAAATTTGCACATCCTCTTCCATCTCTGCCAGTTCCATGACTGTCTCCAGTGGCTGAGCAGGTATGGGCTGTGTGCCAGTTCTTGGAGCAGCAGGAGGATTGGGGCAGTTAACCCTTTCTGCACCCCACCACTTCCAGAGCATACCACAGGGGCTTGAACCAGGCTGGGTCAGCAGCAGCAGCTTCCTTGTGTTTCTCAGCTGGGGGTTCCAAGGGGCTTTGGAGAAAGGAGGTGATGACCCCTCACCAAGCCCTTCACACAGGGAAATTGAGTTTAAGGCTTCCAGTTGGGGTAACAAGTTCTTGTGAGCAAAGGTCTTTGAAAGATGCTTCTGATCCCTGGGGTCCCTCCACATAAATCCCTCCACTTTGGGCAGAGTCACCCAAAAAATCCCACTCCACTGGGGAGAGTAGCAAGAAACCAGCAAGTCTCAGAGCTGCATCTGATAGGAAACCTTAGATCTTCTGCCTGGAGTTTCAGTTTTCCATCTAAAGCTGCTAATATAAATATTTACTGGCAATTTTCCCCATTCTATTAATGACAGCACTTTGTGCAGATTGAGTTTCTTAAGGAAATACTTTAAAAATCTACTTTATGTATTCAAATAATCTCCAATGCTTTTATTTAATTTGCTTTGGGGTTTTTTTTCCCCCAGGAGTGGAACTCCTGCACATATGGCTTTGCTTATACAACTAGTTTGATTAGATTTTACATTTCCATCTGTAATTTATGGTAAATTGCCTACAGATTCATTAAAAAACCCATCCTTTAAATATGTCCTGAATAATCTCTTCCATGCATGTTATATATAGAACAAAAGCAGGGTGATTCTGTATTCTGTATTCACCTACTGATAAGAACAGGTTGCATTTGTAGCAGTTTAAATGCAGGATATAGAAAATGTCTATCTGTTGGGACTTTAAATCCCCACTAAAATGCATTTCAAGGAATCAATCAGTACCAAGTCAATGTACAAGAATTGCTTTAATAAATCTAGAAGTGTCAGACTCTAAGTGAATTGCACATTAAATAAAATCTGATTCTTCATTGAATGTATTGATTATTATCATTAAGGGCAGATCTGGTGCTCTTGGCGAGGAGGGGGCTGACAGGATGACAGCAGCACTGCTGAGCTACAGAGAAAGGGTGGCTTCTGTGACACCTGGGAATCAGAATCCCAGAACAGTTTGGGTTGGAAGGGGCCTTAAAACTCATCTGGTTCCATCCCTGCTCTGGGCAGGGACACTTTCCACTAGACCAGGTTGCTCCAAGCCTGGCCCAGTCGGATCTGATCCCAAGGGCAGCTCCATGCACCTCAACCCAGCTCTGGGGGAGAGCCCAGGGGTAAAGCAGGAGCTCACCCCCAGGCTGGGGACGGTGGAGATTGTGGGGATGGAGGGGATGGCTCACACCTCTGCTCTGGACACAACACCTGCACCGACCTGAGCCACCAGCCATGACTGTGGCAAGTTCTTGGTTCATTGCTTGGACACAGATAATGATTGTAAAATACAATGTTCAACCCACCGCCCTTGCATTTTCTTTAAGTCCTTTAACCACTTAAGGACAGATATCCCATAAATATATATTCTCCTCAGAAGGCCATTTTCCAAGGGTTTGATGTAAACCAAACTATTCCAATGTCTGATTTATAAGGCATGTGAAGTTTCAAACTGAAAAAAAAAAAAAAAAAGATGATGAATTTCTCAGGTGTCTCGCTGATTTATTTGCCATGTGGCAATTGATTAGTCATGTCAGCAACTTCATAAGTAACACAATTAATTCTGAAGTTATCCTCAAGTTATCCAAGTCCTGTGTCACTGATGAATATGTGATGGGTCTGAGTTATGGGTTGTCTCTGAACTTGACTGACTCAAAATAAGTCACCGAGCTGAGTCGTAAATCACAAGAGATGGATCTGAGCACATCGCTGAGTCACAGGCAGGTTGTTAGATCACACAGATCCTGATTTACAGGCTGGAGAGGTGGCCTCTGCTCTGTCTCATGGTTTGGGAGTAAATGTCAAAGTCTAAATCTGGGGTGCCAATATCAAAGAGCACCTTCCTTGGAGCACTCTGGAATCAGCACCAACATCTTCTCCTTGCCCAGGAAGAGCTCCAGGTGTGCCTCATGTCTCACTCTCCTCCTGAGGTACCCACTCCACAGCAAGCCTGACTGGCGCTGGCAGATATTGCAGGCTATTAATTAAGATGTCATTTACAGCCCCACTGGGTGACCTTAATTAAACTATAAAATGGCAAACACTAATAAGAAAGATCATATTCCTGTGGGGGGTGAATCAAGCATGGTAACCTCCTGGTGAGGAATTCTTTCTTCATCTGACAGACAGAAGGGACCTCACAGCTTGATGCAAGGTGTCCTCAGGGTCACTGCTGGGCTGTTCATGGGACACGTTCCTTCTGCACAGCTGTGATTCCTCCTGTGGAGCACAGCTTGATGCATAACTGTAGCCCTGGTTTCATGCCTGAGATGTTTCTGTTTTATGAAATTCTTTTCCCAGGGAATTCTCTGTAAACAGGAAAAATGTTTTTGTAAACTGTACCTGTGTTTTCATTCCTTTTCCTAGGAGGGATTTCTTCTTGATGTCCCTCTGGTCTGATCATGTGATTGAAGAAGTTTGTTTTTGTTTCACTAATCGGTCTGTGTAGAATAGTATAAAAGGGAGACACATCCCAAAAATAAAGGAGGCATTTCTAAAGTTGGAGTCTGTGTTGTTGTGGTGTACAACAGCGTCACATAACTCCTGCAGACTTCACACTAGTACAGGGATGGTCCTTGGAGCTTTCCTCAGAGCATCAGACACTGCTTTCCAGGAGCAGCAAGATGGGATTCCTTTCTCCTTGCCCTTTTCCTTTTGAGGATCTTCTCCCTTTTCTGTTTATTTCCATGCACTGAGGTGGAGATCACCAGAAACTCTGAGACTGTACATGAAGCACTTCTGTTTGTTTTCCTTCCTGTGCGTCGCTCCAGTGCTGTTACACTAAACACTCATTTCAGATTCCCAGGAGGTGAGGGAGATGCCATGAGAGACACATTTACATCTGTAAACTGCAATCAAAACTAATTAAACCAAACACAAATACTGATTAATACAAGAGGGAACGTGATGTCAAGTCCCATGGCCCTATCCCAAATAACAGTGGCTTCTTTTTTAAGACACAGATTTGCTTGTTCTCTTTAATTCCCAGCATCTGGTGGCACATTTCCAGTTCCTGGCTCCAAGGCAGCTATACTGCCTTTGGAAGGGATACAGGGAAAACCATCTGACAGCCAGAGCTCTGCCTGAAATGCAGCTTCTCTTTAAAAACTCACCACTGGGACACTACAATATGACATAAGCTCCATCCTTGTGCTCATTTTGCATCAGGCCACTGGTTTCATTTTATTTCATTAAAGCTGAATTTATTCCAGCAAAGCAGTTAAAATATTAATTAATAGCCTTGCTGCCTTTAAGAGTCTTGGATTCTTTGCTCCAGGCATCAGCTTTTCAGATGAGGTCTCAAATGGAAGAGGTGCTAACAGGAGAGATGAAGGTGCAGAAACAGCTCAGACTGGCGTGAGTGGCCACACCAACACCTCACCAGCAACCCTGTGGTGAGCACAAGCAACAGGAAAAGCCACCTGCACCTGGACTCTGTGCTAGGAAAAGCACAGAGCATGAGGCTTCTTAAACACCTAATGTGTGTGGAGCACTGAGGGGAACTTGGGGGAATGATTTTCAAGAGGAAAAAAAAAAAAAAGCCAGTTTGTTTAAAAAGCAAATTATTGATTATCTACGGAGAGAAGACAAGCGGAATCGTTGGGTGGGGTATGAATGATGGACATTTCTGGGAATATTGACTTGGAAGTGGTAACTGTGGCATCAATCATCAGCTGTGTCCTGGCAGCTGAGGCCCACCTGCCTGAGCACCAGGGATGGGACCCTGAGCGCCCACCCCTGCCCACTCCCCTGCTGGCAGTCAGGGAGAGCCAGCCTAGGGCAGGCAGGGCTGGGCTGATGACAGAGGCAGGGATGGGATACCAGGCAGTCCTCAGTGCTCCTCTCCCAGTCCCAGAGGAGGCAGATTAGCTCTCTGTCATTCCCAACATCTGGTGGCACATTTCCAGGTCCTTGCTCCAAGGCAGGAACATGCCACAGACAAGTAATTAATGTCTGTGAAGAACTGTTGTGACATTGGCTCATCTGGCTTTTCCCTTCACCGTGAGTCTTTATGGGGGCAGCTCCTGACAGTCACTGCTGTCACATCACAGTTTTTCCACGGTAAAAGGCCACCTTCCCCCAGCAGCCAGTGGGGATTTTATTGTTTAAATAGTGTGAAATCCTTCTCTGTGAGGCCACTTGCCTTCTGGACTACAAGAACAGCCTTTTGCAGCTTCCAGAGCTCCCTGTTATCCCCAGTGCTGCCTGTCCTGCCCTGCCCCAGCATCCTGCTCCACAGGTGCTGCTCTTGAGGATTTGAAGATAAAGTGAGGGATGCTGCAGATGTGGATTTCCAGGCACTGTAGCCACGGGTTGTTAATCTTCCTGTTTCTTGCACAGGCTTTTAAAAACATTTCCTGGTGGAAATGAGAGGTTTGCTCTGCTTGCACTTCTTGGGCTCTGCTGTGCAAGGTTCCTGATTCAAAGTGAAGGTGGAAAAGCCAAACACAAATAACAACCAAAAATTGACCAGACCCCAGAGTGCTACAGCTCACCCCTGCCTTTTCCCAGGAGCTGTATCAGCTCTGAGAAAGGCAGAGATGGGGCTGAAGTGAGAGGGGATTCTGCCCAGGGCTGTCCAGTTGTTGGGGCTCTTGGGCAGACACTTGGGTGGGCAAAGCTCTGAGGTCTCCTTGCCATCAGCCAGTATCAATCTCCTGACACTGGCATGGGGTGGTTCAGAGTGCAGACACCCTGCATGGCAAGGGCACCAGCTCACAGTAATCAGTGTCAGCCTGATCAGATAACGTTGATATTCCACCTTCAGCTCAATTTATTAACCCACTGTTCCTTTCAAACAAAATATCACATTGCTTAATTATGTCTTGGCTGACCATTCCCAAATGCCACCAGGTATGGAGAACATGACACCACTGCCTTTTGCCAGGCACAGGAATCAGGCTCTGTGTCATCCTCTGACAGGTGTACCGTAAAACTTCATTAATCAAATTGTGTATCAGTCACAAAAATTGAGGAGTAATTTGTCAGAGTCGCATCTGGGCTCAATAACCATTTGGAAATGACTAAGTAATTAATCAATAATGTGTTCTCACCTTTTCATTTCCCGAGGCTCCTGTGACTTGCACAGCAGAATGGCTGGAAAATAACAGACTGGGTTGTTTGGTGGCCTCAGAAATGCTGGTTGGTGTTTGCAGGGAGTGGGTTCAGTCCTCCCTTCCTCCCCGTGTGGCACATCTCCAGCCCAGTGCCAGGGGAGCTGCGCCTGCCAGCGATGGGGGCTGAGGCACACAAGCCCATGCCAGGCCACGTGTCACCACACAGGCCAAGGATGAGCAGGGGCACCTGCAGGGGGATGGAGAGCCTTGCCTGGTGCTAGTGTTCCCTGCATGGAATCCTGCCCAAACCCTCTGGGGGTATGGTTCACCTCAGAGCCAGAAACAAGCTGCAATTCCTCAATCAAAACCAGGCTTTTGACCTCAATGCTCACCCCAGAATTTAAATAACTGTTTACCAGATATCCCGTTAGCATAAATTCTTCTTTCTTAATGTTTCTGAAAGAGCACCCTCTGATGCAACCCTGGAATATCCCAACATCACAATGAAAAAACATACCCATGAGACTGAGTTGCTCCTTCTTCAATGCCATAAAAGTTATAACTTCATTAATAAAATGGTCAGATTTGCAGTACCACAAGGCTTTCCAACTCAGTATCAATCACTTTACATCTATTGCTCAGTGTTGAATTCACTGAACACATTGTTGAACTCACTGAAAACTGTGTTAGTAATATTAAATAATTAGTGAGCTTAATGCTGTTGCAGAGCTATAGCCTGGGCAGAGTCCAGATAATTTAGAGTTAATTATCTTCTGCCTGCTTAAATAATTAATATTTTTATTTCCCTGCTACGTAAGAGCAGAAAACCCTGAAGGAAGGTTGCTGTCTTCAGCATGTTCATGAATGTATCCAAGGGAGGATGTTTCAGAAAGATACTCCTCACCAGGCAGTCACTGTCTCATCTTCCTCCTCCTCTTCCTCCTTGTCCTGCTCCAGGTCAGGTCAGTTAATTTTGTGCATCCAGAGCCCAGCAGTTCACCTGCATTCTGGATGGATTGGGCACCTCTGTGTCCACTGCAAAGCCAAAATATTCCCTTCAAAGCCAAAATATTCTCAACCAGGTTCATGGATTCAACACACTCTTTGGCCTGGAGGGTGGATTCAGTAACTTATGTGTGATCCTGGCTTTCTAATCAAAATTTCATTATTATGACTGATTGCAAAAGTTTTTGTATTTTACATTTTGTCTTTGCAGGGAATTTTAAACACTAATTTTGTCCCTTGGTACTGGTATATGCAATAATCCTGCTGATCCATATTCATGTCCTCCTGCACAGGAACTCTTTTCACAACTCATAGAATAAAGTCCTTACACCATATTTATTATTGTTGTTAATGAACACAGTCTCAGCCCCTGTAATAATCACAGGATTCCCAGTGTATTTAAGTATTATTGTATTTAAATAATTGATTGACTTAGAGCTCACTAATATGAATGCATCCAGGAGTGTTTAATTGGATCATTACTTAATCCTGGCTCTGTGCACTATATCATCTTAGCAATAAATCATTTATGCATCTCTCTGCCTGTAGGGTCTCACTCCTGGTGGCTCAGGGGACCAGGCTGGGCTGGGAGCATAGCAGAGAAGGTGACACAAGGGAGGTGACCAGTCCTACTTCACAGGAACCAGGTGCAGCTGGCTCCTGACACGTGTGGGGAAGCTGAGACCAGAGTAAAGCACATCGTCAGGAGGAAATGGAGCATGTGCTAATTTGTCTGTGCTTTCAGTTAGCAGGCATTTATTAGGGATGTCTGACTTGCTCATATCCAGGTCAGCCTGCTAATATATTAACTTCTGGTGCCACAGGGAAAATTCAAATCACAGTTCACAGGGATTTTACACACATGGCACTTCCTGACCGTGCCCAGGAGTGGCATCTGGAGGCACTGCTGGCTTCCACCACAGCCTCCATCACCCTGACAATGGAGGGGTGCTGGGGCTCCTGACTCTGGGGCTCTGGGACCAACAGCAGGGGATTGGGACCCCTGTGAGGCTGGGAACAGGGGACTGAGATGTCCATGAGACAGAGAAGAGGGGATTGAAATTATCCTGTGATGGGAAGCAGGGGATTGGGACCCCTCTGAGACAGGGATCAGGGAACTGGGAACCCTGTGGAACAGGAACCAGTGGATCAGCACCCCCAGGACACAGGAAGCAGGGGATGCTGAATGGCTCAGGAGAGCCAGTGCTAGAGCACAGACTGAATGCTCATGCTAATGTGAACAAAAGCATACACATGTTTTCATTTCTACCTATCTGACCCATTAACTAACAGCAAAATTTCTCAGTAATCCCTAGTACATGAGCATCAGAGCAGACCTATGGTCCAGGCTAATCCCTTTATTATGAAGCAATGCTATGGAAATCAAATATCAGCAGTAAATCGGGAGATTAACAAGCTGGGAAATGCACAAATTAAATTGCATCCTGCCTCTCTGCTCTGCCCCAGCCAATGGCTCTTTTTCTGCTGTGGCCACTGCAGCTGCCCCAGCAGGAAAACAAGGCTAGAAATCCCTTTATAAAAATGAGCCTCTATTTAATCCCTGATCCAGGTAGTAAGCAGAGTCTGCCCAGGATGAACCCATGGCTGTGCAGCCCCTCATGTCCATATGCCTTTCTCCTGGGGAGGGGAGAGCATGATTCTGTGATTCTGGGATTCTGTGATTCTGTGATTCTATGATTCTATGATAATGTGATTCTATGATTCTGTGATTCTATGATTCTGTGATTCTGTGATTCTATGATTCTATGATAATGTGATTCTGTGATTCTGTGATTCTATGATTCTGTGATTCTATGATTCTGTGATTCTATGATTCTGTGATTCTGTGATTCTATGATTCTATGATTCTGTGATTCTATGATTCTCTGATTCTGTGATTCTGTGGTTCCACAGTTCTATGGTTCTATGATCTGGCTTTGCAGTGTGCAGGGATCCAGATGTGGAGGTGGACAGGAGAGACACATGGCACTTGGGACCCTTGAGTTTTCCTGCCAGCTTGGGATGGGAGTCAGGCATGGGGTTTGACTGCAGCAAGATGGGGCAGGGCACTGCTCTCTGGTGCAGGGCCACTCTGCAGCTCTCCCCAGGCTGTCCCGTGTCACCTGCCTCGGTGTGGCACAGACAAACTGACCCTAGACAGAAGAAGATATGCAGCTGCAGAATCATAGAACCATGGAAAGGAACCCTAAAGATCACCTTGTTCCACCCATGCTGAGGGCAGGGACACCTTCTACCAGACCAGATTGCTTCAAGGCTCGCCCAGCATGGCCCAGAACAATTCCAGGGACAGGGGAGTCACAGCTCCTCTGGGTGACCTGTGCCAGTGTCTCACCATCCTGTTCAGCAGTGGCTGCCCCAGGACCAGAGGGATCCAGAGCTCTGCATGGAGAGCTGTGCCCTTGGAGAGAGCTGCTGTGTCCCAGGCAGGTGGCAACAAGGGCCAGCACCTTCATCCACACCAGGAGAATGGTGGAGTTCTTGGGGATGTGCAGGGCCAGGAACGGGGCTCAATGATCCTCCTGGGTCCCTTCCAGCTCAGGATAGTCTGTGATCCCCAGGGATCCTCCTGGGGCCTGCCAGGAGTCAGGCTGCCTGCAGCAGGGCAGCTCTGCCCTCACCCAGCAGCAGTTTCTGCCCTGGCTCTCTTTATTGCACAGTAGCATCTGAATTAATATTTTATTCATTCCCTTAAGAACATCTCCACAAATGCACATCTGAATAAAACATGAGGATGCATTTTTGGAAGAGCCATCTAACGCTTCAAACAGCCCCATCACAGTGTATTAACCAGAGAAAAGGCTGTGCTGTTGTATTTTTATCTTGGTGATTCTCATGGAGTCCCATGGCATGCAAGCCAGTGGGGAAGGTGCCCATGGCCCCATGTCCCTACAGCCACGTGTCCCCACACCCACAGTGGCAGAGTCCTGGAGGGATGGGGCAGCAAATCTGGATGATGAAACTGTTTGCTTCACATCCCCAAAACAGGGATATATCTGCTTACAAAAAAGCCAGAGAGAAGAAAAAAAAAGAAAAAAAAAGAAAAAAAAAAAAAAAAAAAAAAAGGAAGAAGAAAAAAAAAAAAAAAAAAAAAAAAAAAAAAAAAAAAAAAAAAAAAAAAAAAAAAAAAAAAAAAAAAAAGGAAGAAGAAGAAAAGAAGAAGAAAAAAAGAAAGAAAAAGAAAGTAGTATTTCTTAGTGAAAGGTATTGGCAAAGTAGAAAGAAACCTGACCCACATTCCCAAGTCCAAACACACAAGTGCCAGAAGAGCCACATGCACCTGCCACCTCTGTGAATCCTGTAGGCTGCACAGGACAGATTCTGCCTCTCATCTGATTAGCCAGTTCCAGGTTTCTCCATTCCTAGCACAGCACGGGAGATGCACAGAGATGTTTTTGCATAGCTGAGGTGGTTCTAACAAAAATCTTTCTACTTCTGGAAAACACAATTCTTCTCCTGTTTGAGTTCATTGAAAAGCAGCAGTGAAACAAATGGACAGAGAGGAGCAAGCAGAGTAACAGCAGGAGGGTAGAGGGGGAAGAAGTTAAAGGGAATGGAAGACAATTAAGCCTGAGAGGAGGAAATTTAGCACAGTTAAATAAAATGTTCCTCCAGTCCCAAACTGGACTTCAACCACCAATGCAAGCAGCCACTGATGGTTGGTTCCCTGTGAGCTGCCACAGGAGCAACACTTGCAAAAGTCACAAGGGTGGCACAAGTTAGAGCAGCAAAGCCTCAGGGAAAGGGAACCAGCTTTGGGGGAAGAGGACAGACCAGGTGTGGCCTGAATGCACCACGGCTGGCTGAAGGAAAGGGCACCAAAATGTGACCCTTGAAGGCATCAGCAGCTCCTGCAGTGACACAGAGTTCACCACCCAGGAGAGAACAGGACAAGGTGAGGTCCCTGTGAACAGCATCCCTTGGAAAGCTCCTCTTCTGGAATGGCTTGGTGTCACTGCTGACAGGTGGCACTGATTTATAAAGCAGAAATAAATGATCCTGCTCTGCAATTTCACTAATTTTGTCTCCCATTTCTATTTGCCATCTTTCAGCGTAATGCTGGGTGGTTAATTATGTTTCCATCTTATTTCTTTGATAACACTGCACCTTGTACTGCTCAAAGGGTTTCATTTTACCTTTCATTTCACCTCCTAGCACAGCTCTAAATTTAGTCAGCTCGTAATTTGGGGGTATTTTATGCATTATGCTTTTAGTATTTGTAGGTAAAATGGAATCCTTGTCTTTTAATTCACTCTCTAATAATTCTCCACTAAATCTTAATACAGAAGACTTTTTTTCTTTTTCCTGAAGACTAATTAAATGGGGTGTAATTATAATACCCAGGGAGATGATATTGAAAGTACGTTAACTGTGACAGTTTCCTCTGAGTAATCACCCCTCGAGCAACTTCAAATCTTGTCTGTGCAAGCTCCCAGTCAGTTACTGCACAGATGGGCCAAGATGGAACTCAGCACGAGAAGGGGACTTGGGCAGGGTGGATTTGGGACCCTGGTGTGAGAGCCTGGGGTCTCACAGGGGCTGATCTGTCCTTCAGGGACCAGCAGTGTGGTCAGATGTGGAGAGAAGGGATCAGGGTGTCCGAGGTCACTGGGGACCATGCAGGTGGCATTGTCCCACTGGGGCAGTGAAGAGACAGGGCATCAAAGTCCTTGCTTCAGCCCAGAGATGTTACCATCATCATCACCACCACCATCACTTTCACCATCACCACCACCATCACCATCACCACCACCTTCACCATAACCACCACCATCACCAACCCCATCATCATCACCATCACTTTCACCACCACCATCACCATCACCACCACCATCACCACCACCACCATCACCACCACCACCATCACCACCCTCTTCCTTGAAGCTCCTGCTAGGACTCTGCTTGGCCAAAGGAAAGCATTGAAAATACAGTGAGTGGAAGAAGGGCAGAGGGCCAGAAGCCATGGCAGGAGCTTCCTTCCCTGCCTGCTCAGGAGTCAGAGAGAACAGCAGCAGTCCTGCAGGCTGCAGCGTTCTCCTTGGAATGCATTTACCTGCCAGGAGAGGAGCAGCAATTTGCAGTGTTTGTGTACTCTGATGGTGTGATAGCAGCTAGGTCAGTACTCAGCAGAGACACCAAGGGGCTGCTTCCTCACTAAACTGTGGACTGCAGTAAGTGAAAAATAAGCTTCAAGGGTACCTATTATGCAGACAATAAAATGTTTTTATATCAATGTCGGTGTCAAGCTCAACACTTCTGCAGAGGAGATCCTTCACATTATGAGCCAACTGTGAAAATGCTCAGCCAAGCAGGGATGCTCCCATCTACAGCCTGCTGTTTGCTACTGGAAATAACAGATTCCCACTCTGCATCCGACAGCCTGGGTTCTCAGAGGGGACAGGACTTGGGGTGGGGACCTGACAATCTCAGTCTGGCCTTGGGTTGGGGTAGCATCCGTGGGGACATGGCACTGCAGCAGTGGGGGCTGCCACACAGGGGTGGAGGGACAGGACAAGAAAAGCTCTCAGCAAAGCATCCTGTAGAAATTAATGCACTTTTCTTTAGCATCACTATGAGCTAATGAGCCTTTGCTGGCCACAATAGGCTTTCAGCTCTCCTCCAGAGCCACCACTGCAAATGCTGGTTGGGATTGGAACGGCCAGGGCAGAGTCCCCAGCCCCTTCACCTTGGATTCAGCAGCATGAGAAGCACTCCCAGAGCCTCCCTTTGCTGCTGAGTGAAAAGATCTTTTGCAGAGATTAAAATGAATTTATTATTTCACAGTCTGGTATTTACATCACATCTGGAGAGGGTATTACATACCCCATTACAAAAAGGTCTCCATGATGAGTCCAGTGGTGGGAGCCAGGGCAGGAGGCAGACAGCAGCAAACACACCAGGGACCCCTCCCTGCCATGGCCCCCACACCATCTCCAGCTCCTCCTGCACATCCCCTGCAGGGCTCCAGAGCAGGGCTGGAGCTGTTGGTCCCACAGCCCCAGGGCCCCAGGCACCTGACACCGGGGCACAGAGCTCACATCTCCCCTTCTGTGAGCTGCTGCTCCACAGGAATGGTGTGTCCTGGAAGGTCATGAGCTCAGGGCCAGGAGGTGGTACATTTTTCTTTATTTTGGATCACTGCAACAAAACCTGGCTCTCTCTGAGGTCCTGTCTGGGAATCTGCACACCCCAGACACCCCAGAGCCGCAGACAGAGAGATCCCCTCACAGAATTCTGAAATTCAACTGCAAACACAAGCAGAAACTCAGTGCCTGGGACTTGCACGGTGGAAAACATTAAATTTGTAACCTGATTAATGCAATTACCGAGGAAGGAGAAACCAGCAGCATGCGCCATGGAGACATCTCACCATCCCTGGGGGCCAACAGGGTGCCAGACACCCTCTGACTACGCTGCCACATCTGCTGCATGTGGTCATGGCAGGGAGGCAGTGGGCCAGGAAAGCCCAGAGCTCCGAGGGCAGAGCAGCCCCCAGTGACTCAGGATCAGGCTGGAGCTCAGTGGCTGCTCCTAGGAACCCCAGGGCCACATGGGGAAGGGTTTCACATTAGCACTGACTTCCCAGTTCCTGACTGCAACCTGGATTCAGCATCTCGGGAGATGGGGAAAGGCGACTCACAGCAATGATTTCAGCTATTCAAGCTACTCAGCTATTAAAGCCCATTCTGGGGGCCTGCTGCCTGTCTGCATCTGTACTGTCAACAGCTCTGACATAGTGGCAGTGTTTTATTTAGGAGGATTGGAGAACGAGCCCATCTCTTGGTTGGTGAATGTGTCCACAGGAAAGGAGGAAACCGTGGAGGGATGGGATTCTGGCAGCTGCACTGGGATCCCTCCCTGCAGCCTCCAGGGAGGCTGGGGCTCAGCAGATGCTCTGATCCAGCAGCTGTCACAGTCCTGCTGACGGGTGCAGGATGGTGCCCTGGAGCATCCCACCTCTGCAGGCACTGGGCCACATCCTGCTGCCCACGGGAGCACCAGGGCTCGTGCCAAGGCTGCTCAGCCAGTGCAGCTCTGCACGGAGGCTATCGAGTGACCTGTGGGGGAGAGGAGAAGTTATCCAATGCATCCAGCTGATTTCCCAGTCATGAATTATCAGCAAACAGCCTCAAGAGGTGCAAACAAGATTTGCTCTTTACTTTCATTTAATGGAGTGGCCATTCCAAATGTCACCTCATGGATGGTTTGTGATTTCTGTGCTCTGGCTGCAGCTCCCACTGAGGTCTGCTGCACAGGGGACTGAGATGCAAATCCAGCCCTTTGGCACCATTCCAAAGTCACTAAAGTCACCCAAAGTCTTTTTGAAAACGCAGGTCTGTGCTTCCAAACTGCCACCTCCCTAAGCAAGGGCACAGCACTCAAAAAGGGCTTGGCCATGGAGGGGTCTGCTGGATGAGGCAGAGAGCAGAAACTCCTGAGTCCTACTCCCATTCCAGGTGGGAATGGTTCCAGTGAGAATTCAAGACAGCAAAGCCAGAAGAGAGGTTTTGGGTTAAGTCAGTAGCTGGGGGAAACCAACCAAAAAAACACTAAAAGGGGAAAAAGACAACCAGTTCAATGTAGTGCTGCAGTTACTGGTCAAGTGACTGGTCAGATGCTCAGGGCTGGAGGAACCTTTTTGGATGTCCACAAAAACACTTCAGCAGGAAAGTGCTTTCTGTGCACAAAAATAACAGCAGCAATGAAAAAAAATCACAACATGGCTTAATACAATAATTTTGTGGTGGGGGATGTGGGGTGAGGAAAATGAAAGTGTAAGGAATAATTACACTCAACAGTATGAACAATGATTACAAAATTATGCAACTGATTAACCATGGCATATATGTAATTACTAATGAGTTTGATAAAATTTTAATTACACCTTGTTCCTTGGGGGATTCAGCAAGCCATGAAAATAATAATCGTGTAGTGCTCTGTCACAAATGATTGCCTCAGACTGGGAATGGGGACAGATTCAGGGCTGTGCCAATGGGTTGGGAAGGGCCACCTGCTGCCCTGGGGAGCAACCTGGACACCCTGGGATGTTTGCTCAGGGGTTGAGCCATCCAACAGCAAGCCTCCCAGCAAGAATTATCAATTGGAAAAGCTGTGGGATGCACTCAGGGATGCCTGCCAGCCCCTCCTGCACCAGTGACAAGGGCACAGCCCAGAGCCTCTGCTCTTATCAGTGTGTGCCCTGGAGGAGCTCTCTGCTTCCCCACAGAATTTGGGTGCTCTCCTGGGTTTTGCTTGCCCCAGGCTGGGGAAGGCACAGCTGGGCTCCCTCCCATCACCTGCTGGGGACGTACCTTGGTGGTCTTCACCTTGTTGCCGCTGCTGCAGCTCCATCCCGAGAGGTCAGGCAGCACTCTGCACTCCTCCCCGTCCAGACACGGCTCCATCTGGCACCACCACTTCTGCAGCACGATGGAGGCTGGGGGAGAGGAGGGGATCAGCAGCCAGGCTGCAGCACAGGGCGTGGAGGACCAGCTCTGCCCACCTTTGGGTGACACCAGGAGATACAGCCCCTCTCTCCAGCGCAGCTCACGCCGAGGAGCCCTGGACAAGGAGCTGCTCCTCACCTGCCTGGCCTCACCTGAGCCAGCTGCTCCACCTGCCTCCAGAACACCCTGTTTTCTCTCACTACCCCAGGAAAAAAAAAGCCCAATGTCCTCTCTCCCAGAGTGATCAGTGCTGTTCAACAATCTGTTTCAGGCTCCACTTCCAGAGCAAAGGAATTATCTCCCACCACTGTGCTCTGTTAGGGCCTTGTGATTCATGCCTCCAGTTTGGGCAACCAGAGTGGGCTCTCTTGTATTTGGGAACAATATGAGCTGAGCAGCTGAGGACAACAAGAGCCTTCCCTGACAATTTATTCTGGCATTACTGGGTGTTGCACAGAACTGCAGCCACAGGGCACTGGCTGGCAAGCAAATCAGTATCAACACCATGCTGGCAGGGGCTGGTGGTGCTCTCAATGGCTCCTTGGTCATGGCACGTGATGGCATTCAATAAAACATACAGAGTTTGAGTTTTGCTTGGAGCTCCTCATGGCTGGAATCATATCTCTGCTTCCAGCTGTGGCTGCAGGGTGAGGAGACCTGCAGGGATCAGTGCTGCAGGCCTGACCCCAGCACAGCAATGCTGGAACCCTAGTAGCTCCCCACAGCACAGAGCCCAGGGCTGCACAGAGTGGAGTATCACAGCCACACCAGCTGTGTGAGTGTCCAGTGAGAGAGCATCCCCAAAATGTGCCCCCTTCCCCGCTGCTCTGCTGCAGGATCCCTGGGCGGGTCCCAGGGGCACGGAAACCCCACACCAGTCCAACCAGCTGTAAAAACGAGGTGAGGGATTGAAAAGGACGGGGTTGCACCACGGGGTACTCACCATCCACACAGGAGGGGGCTGCCCGTGTGGTCCCTGCCACCTGGCCTGGGAAGCAGGAGCATTTCACCGTCTGGGAGCGCTCCTCGATCTTGTTCCTATTGCAGCAGCGGTGAGCCGCGATCACCTCGCATGTGCCGGGCTCCACGTGCACTGCAGGAGGAGGAACAGCCACACCTCAGGGACTTCTGCTGCCCCGTGCCTTGAGAAGAGACCCTCGAGCACCTCCTGCCCACTGCCCTGGTGCCTCTGCTCACACCTGCAGGCGTGGGCTGTGAGCAGGCAGCAGCAGAGCCCGGTCTGTGCAGCACTGTCCCGGCCCCTGGTGACACACAGGGCTCTGGGCACAGCACCTTCCCAGCCCACCTGCAAGGAGCAGTGGTGGGTCCTGCTCCACACCTCTGACACCTGAGCTCTCGCTCCTCACTCCCACCCTACCCTCCAAAATTCATCCCTTCTTGCCACGGCCGAGCCAAGAGCTTTACTGAAACTAATGAGCTCATTAGCTAATTGCAGCTGATAATGAGATGCACTTTGCTACAAGAGGGGATGGCACATTGTGCTGCTTTTGGCTTCAAGCAGAGCACCATCACCTCTGACCCCAGGTATAATCAATGCCTCCACCTCACCATCACCCACCCTCAGCCTGGAGAAGGAAGGATCAGGACGGCATTTCCACCCTGCAGTGGCAGAGAAATGTCACAGTGTTCATCAGCAATCCAAGCAGCTCTGCTGCTCCCCCTCCCAGTGCCATTAAAATATTAAGGAAAGCAGAAAACTACTGTGTTGGCTGATCACCTCTGGGATCAGAGTTTACAGCTGCTCAGCATCTCAAATCAGTGCTTCGGCTGGGTAATGGCCCACACAAGCACAACACAAATGAGCCAAAAAGGGCTGAGAGACTTCATTCCCATGACCCCAGAGATCCCTGCAGGTCCTGCTTAATGAACACTGGAGGAGCAGTGCAGAGCCACACACAGGCATGCCCTTGGGTCGCTGGGAACAGGCTTTTATTCCCTGGCAAACAGGAGCCAAGCTGGGTAGAGGACAGGGAAGCTGCACTCCTGCAGTGTGGCATCCCAAAACGTACGGAGGTGAGCAGCAGCAGGGCATTCCTGCTTGATCCACACCCTCGGCTCAGGACACCTTCCACATTCCAGAGTGAGAGCCCCCAGGAGCTGCCACCAGAGGAAAGGTTTGGAAGGAGGTGCAAGCAGGACGTGCAGGGCTGTGTGGAACGATGTGAGCTGCTGCTGCTGCTGCTGCAGGTAACTGTGAACACTCAGCCCTCTCCCAGCACGTGAGGCTCCAGCAATTGCTCCGACCCAGCCTGCATTTGCCTCATCCTGCCCATCCTGTGGCAGCTCCCGGCTCTGCCTCAGCCCTGGTCCCTGCTGGGGCGTCCTGCTGGGGACCCCATCCACCCCCAGTGGCACAAAGCCAGGGGAGCAGGGCAGCTGCCCTGTGTGCATCTGATTTTCTGAGTTTGTGACATTTTCAGCCCGATTAGTGGCTGATCTGTGAGAGAGGGACTCCTTTCAAGGACAGTGAAAAGTAAATAAGTCTTCTATCTTTCATAAACACTTCTAGGTTTCTCATAATAATTCTCTCACAGATGTTGTTTGTATTATTTAACCAATGAAGAGAAGTGTTGCATTTTCTAACCAACTATAGGATTCTTTAGCTCAGCATGTTATTAAAAGGGGCTGTGTGAAAAATAAAAAGCCTTCTGAATTTCTTTCTACTTGGAGTCAAGCTCTTCCTTTCGTGTCCAGCTGCGACAGACCTGTGTCACGGCGAGCGCCTCTGGGGACCTTGTCAGGTCCCCACGCCCACCAAAACCTCTGCCCAGCCTTTGGAATGCAGCCGCTTCTCCTCTCCAGGGAAAGCTGAGGGGAAATTCGATCTCTCCTCCACCGCTGGGGAAAATCCCTTTGTCTTGCAGACATTTTTTTCACATCCTTGCTCGGAAAGGCTCATCTAAGTGTAAAAGCAGGAGGGGTTGCACAATCACCACGTCTTTAATTTACTTTATTGCTATTTCACTCTCGTTTTCTTTTAATGAACTCTTACTTTCATTTCTGTCCATAATAATCACACAATTATTATATGGGATATTTTGTAATAGGCTCTCCGGCCACAAATTTTATCTTCCCTTTGAAATACCATAGTAATTCAGCTTTAATAATGAATTCCATTCTTTTTGTATACAGAAATGGTTGATTTCGGTGAAAGTGAAAAGGAAAGCAACTCTTTGCAGAACACACATGACTGTTTTGCCCTTTCTTTATGCTTCATGGGATTTTTCAAATAATCTGAGGAAGAAGTAGAGATCCTTGGCTTTGGCTGCCCATGAGCCCACATTCCTATCACACTATGGTCCAAGGAGGGATTCTTCCACCCAGTGCACCTCATCAGGGAATTTTACACCCTCAAGCCTCAGTGTTCAGACACAGTTATGGTTTTAACTCATTTTCAGAAAAGCTTCATTAGCAGAGCTCCTCCCGGGAGGGCTGCCCAGGCAACCCCTCTGCTCCCTTGCATCCCTGCTCTCGGGCTGCTCATTTTCAGCTAATTTTAAAAGGTTCAGCCGAGGGAGAGCCAGGCAAAACTGAGAAATTGGTCATTACAACCATGCAATAGCAGTTTGCTAACCTGTCCAAGCCCTTTTAATTTGCTCAGAAAGGTGCAGCTCAGAGATAAAGAGAAATTTGACTCCCTCTGCCTTACTGACTGTGGGGCATTTCAGTGCTGGACCTGCAGCCTCAGAGTCCCTGCCCAGCAAGAGCTGGTGCCCCATGGCCCTGGCACAGCCCCACAGCCCCTGGCACAGCCCCACAGCCCCTGGCACAGCCCCACAGCCCCTTGGGGCACACACAGCCTCACAGCCTCACAGCAAGGGCCCTACTGATGGCAGAGCTGAAGGAGCAGCATGCAGCCCCAGGAGCCATCCCAGTCTCAGGCCACAAAATTCTTCCATTTGCCTAAAGGTCTTGGAACTGTAGAATCAGAGACTGGTTTGGGTTGGAAAGGACCTTTAAAATCATCTTATTCCATGCCCTGCCATGGGCAGGGATACCTTCCACTAGACTAGGTTACTCCAAGCCCCATCCAGCCTGGCCTTGAATACTTCCAGGAATGTGTTCAAGGGCAACCTGTGCCAGGGCCTCACCACCCTCACAGGGAAGAATTTCTTTGAACATCTAATCAAAACCTGTCTCCTTCCAGTTTAAATCATTCCCCATTGGTCTTGTGACCATCTGGCACCCTGCCCTAGGGCACAATGCCACTGGAAATTTGCCCCCTGCATGTGCCAGCCCTGGCAGCAGGACACAATGCATCCCCTCCCCAGGCCACAGCATGAGCAGAGGTGACATCCCCATGTGGAGCTGGGCAAGGGCCATCCCAGCTGGCATAAAACACCTCAGCTCCTACACCAGAGTCATTTGTTTTCCCACCCCTGGCCCACAGGCAACACCAACCACGCCAGACCCCAACGTTCAGGTGAGCACAGGAGTTTGGAGGGTTGTAACTGAGAGTAAAGAAATGCCTCTGCCTCAGATGTGGTGATGCCCAGGATGTCAGCAGGAGACACTGCTGTTTCCTGGATGCAGAGGACATGAGCATCCCCATGCTGAGGGACACTGTCGCTGTTGGACATGAAATGAAGAGATTGACTCCAAGGCAGGAGAAAATTCAGAGGGTTCTATTTACAATTCATCCAGTCTTTTTATAACATGTTGCACTAAGAAAGCACATTATTGATTTGTAAAATGGACACTTCTTTCCATTGGTTAAACAACAAAAACAACACCTGGGAGAGAGGTTGTTATGAGAACTTAGAAATGTTACGGTTATTTACAGGAACTTGTCCTCGACAGAAAAACTCCTAAGAATTCTTCCCATGAGAAGAAAATCAGCTACTGACAGGCTGAAAACAGACTCAGAAATACGAGGCCCACAGGATACCAGCAGGAGAGAGGTGCCAAGAGGCTCCCTGCCACACGGGCCCTTCATGTCCCACACCTGGGAAGGGAGAGCAGAGAGGCTGAGCCCAGGGGCACGCGAGCACTGGGCTCCAGAGCTCCCTGCAGCTGCTTCTCCTTCAGCTGAGCAGGAAACTTGGAACAAAATGCATATCAGATGGATGGTGTGTTTAACACCGACAGCAGGAAACCTCCCGAGAGCCTGGGAGAAGTTCCAGAGCTTCTGGCATGCTGCTCCCTCCCATTTAACTGGTATTTCCCCACTGCAACTCTTTTTAAAAAGACACAGCTTATCTCGTAGAACCATAAAAGAACCATAAGAGCAAAAGGCTTTTGAATCCTGCATGCAAAAATAAAATAAAAATGCTGTCCTACACTGGTTGACCTTTACATGAGCAGCAGAACATGGGATTTTTATGGCATAACCTGAAATGACACATTTTGAGTGTCTGAGGGAGTGTGGGCACAGCTCCACATGTTCAGTGTAAAATGCTGCTTTCTGGTGGAGAGCTACAAAAGTTGGGTGCATGTAAGTGCCAGGCAGTGCCCAGAGAACCTCATTTCTCAAAAGAAAAACTTAAACTGACTTAAACACTTTTTATTTCTGCTTCAGGTTGAGTGATGAACATAAATAAGAGCAAAGACAGCCCTTTGATTATCAGCATTAGAAGGTGCTGGGGCCGCCTCTGTGGGAGTTGGATCCAGACATTCCAGGCTTACTCAACAGGAAGATCTCACCATGTTACACAGGGGATTAAACTGCTGCTGAATCATTCTTCACCAAGGACTCTCCTATTCTGTTCCCAAATGACCCTGCTGGAGTCTTGTGGCTCCTTAAATCCAAGCAGATTCTGCAGGAAGCAGCACTTTGCTTGGACAGAGCAGCATCTCCTTGTGCTGGGCAGGCACAAGGGAACTCAGGGTATGATTTGTGTGCAGGGCCAGGAGTTGCACTTAATGATCCTTGTGAGTCTCTTCCAACTTGAGATTTTCTATAATTCTGTTATCAGACCTGGTTGCCACAGTGAGATGTGTCCCTGGACAGCAAACAGAGGGTTTGCATGTGGACTCTCTCTTCAAGATATTTTTAAGTTTGAGGTCACAGTTAAAAACCTTCCTCTGCTATTGATCATTTTTAGGTGGTTTTACCTGTGAAGAAACACAATTCTTTAATGGGATGAAAGCTCTGGATGCATCTGTCCCTCAGCATCTCTGACTGAGGGTCTCAAGCATCAGTGACACAGTTATCCCTGTTCAACTCCACACAGAAACATAACTGCAGCTTCCTTGGACACAAACCACTGCCACTGAGAATGCAGCATTATGAAAGCAGCATTATTATGCAGCATTGTATTTCAAACATAACCTTCACCCAAAACTGTCCCAAATTCAGCAACAACAGGGCAGACAACAGGAAAATAAAGCCCATGAACTCAGCAAGCAGACAAAGAATTCTTGTTTTGAGGCCATGGAAACCCAGCCCAAGAGATGGGGCAGTCACAGGAAGTTCTTACAATGTCAGGAAAGCAGGATGGGCAGAGAAAAATTGTGTTCATACAGACACAGAGCAGGCTCAAACTTTTAAGTGTTTGTTCCTGGTCTGCCCTGTTTTCTGTGTATCAAATTTTGCTGAATAAAAATCACAAAATCCACAGTCTGCTGTGGATAAGTCTGTGAGAGCAAAAATCCCTGACTCTGTGCCTGCTGGTACATGAATCCACGAGCCTGGCTGCTCATTGCTGAGTGAGATTTGTACATAATTCACACCCACCAGTACACCTGGGCATCTGCACTTCAAACCTCAGTGAGTTGCTGCTTTATTAACCCCAGGAGTGACCCTTCCCCAAAGAAGCAGCTCCCTACAAACGGATCCAATGGAGGAGCAGGGCTCTGGCACTGAGATTGGGCAGGTTGAGTGAGCACTTAAGCTGCCAGCAGTGCCCATATCCCTAGTGGACCTGATTCAGTGGATAAAAGTCATCCCAGAAAAAAAAAAGTTTTTTCCAAGTTAGAATCACAGAATGGTTTAGGTAGGAAAGAAGCTTAAAGCTCATCTTGCTCCACTCCCTGCCAATCCCAGGGCCACCTTCCACCAGACCAGGTTGCCCAGAGCCCTGCCCAAGCTGGCCTCAGACACTTCCAAGGATGGGGTGCCCCAGGTTAGGAGAAGGGGAAGGCAGGTAGCTGCTGACTGGCTGAGGGAGTCACTCTGGAAGATGTGTTTTGGTTTTAAGCAATGAGGGTGGGGATTATAGGATTAGAACTGCTTTAACTGTCAGGCAAAAATGACAGAAATAGGACAGGGTTAGGTATGGGGTCAATCAAGAGCATGAATGGTTTCAAATTAACCTGTAAATGCCCATTCCAAGCTGAGGCATGAAGCAGACCCTGGGATCCAAGTGTTTGCCTGTGCTGCAAGGTGCACAGCTCTGCCAGTAACTTCAGTAGCATCAGCAACACCAGCATCCACTTCCCCAAATGTCCTCCCACCATGCTCCAAGGAGCCCCCAGCCCTGCACCACCGGGTCCCCCCACTGGCCCATCAGGCTCCTGTGCCAGGCAGGATGGGCACAAAGGGCTGAGCACAACTTCTCAGATGTTTCTCTTCTCTGGACACATGAACTTCAACCATGGGCTCACATAACAACTCCAAAAAATCACATCTGTGCCACAAAGCAGCATTCCAATGCACAAAGGGCTGAGCACAACTTCTCAGATGTTTCTCTTCTCTGGACACATGAACTTCAACCATGGGCTCACATAACAACTCCAAAAAATCACATCTGTGCCACAAAGCAGCATTCCAATGCTCAGAGGGGAAATCTCAAATTCACAGCTGGGAATAACAAATGAACATCTCAGAGCCACAGTGATGTTTTCCAGCAAGACTTTCAGTTCTATGTCACTTTGTACTTGTTCCATCTTTCTAGATGATCTTTGCAACAAGGGGGAATGAAAATTTTTATTTCTAATGAAAACCTGAAGTGGAGAGTGTCCACCACATAACAAACGGGTTTTGTGATACTCAGAGCAACTTGCGGGGAAGATTTACATCCACTGCTCGCAGAGCAAGAATTACTGCAATAATAGATTCACACAGATGTATCAATGTATATATGGATCATTATAGATGTCTCAGGTTTTGCTACAGACATGAAGAAATCCCTTCTTTAACTCCTCAGACCATCCTGACTCACCAAGCCACTGGTTTTAAATGACCCATAATGATTATTCACAACTTCTAACTCCAAGGAGCAGCTTTACAGCCCTAAGGCTGCACGTTCCCACCCGTCTGGAACTTTCCTGCACACACAGACACTCCAAATGCCAGCCCAACAGGTGTCACAGTGACACTGTGTTGGTGCCTCCTGGTGTCTGTTTGCTGCCCCACGAGTTTGGCATTCTCATCCTTGCAGCCCAGAAGCAGAGATGGACACTGAGCTCCTTGAGGCTGTCAGCATTTGCCCCCAGAGAGACGCCTGCCTGCTCCTGGTGTGCACCACAGCCTGAAACTCTTCCTCTCCACACCAAGAAAGGTGAGACAGAACTTCCCCAAGCATCTCACCCCCACGTAACCCCTACCTCAGGCACCCCATGAGGACCCCAAAGTAGTCCCATTATCATGGGGACCAGTATGATTGCACAAGCACATGCAGCAAGGGTTTTGCTCCCCTACCTGAATGGCTTCTGTGATGATGCGTGGAGGCCAGAGTCAGTCGTCCCCACAGCGTGGTAAGGCAGAGACTGAGCACGAAAACCCATTTGCTCAGGCTCTGTATATCTCTCTCACTCATTCTACCAAAAAGAAGAAGAGATATGTGGAGGAAGAGGGGCTGAGGAGGGCTGGGAGGTGCAGAACCACTCGCCAGCGTTCCTGCACGCAGTGGTGGGACTCGTGAACATTGTGAGGAGTGGGGTGTCCTCACAACTCTGGGCTGTGGGGAGAGGAAGGGATTCACCCACCACCCTCAGATGACCTCAGACATCAGCAGCAGCACAGGCCATTGCAGCAGGACAGAAAGAGATCCCACCAGCAGTAGTACAGGTGAGTGGTGGTTACCTTTTACTGGGGATCCACGCTCACATCTGTGCATCTGCCAACCTCAGGTGGGTCAGGTCTTTGCAAGAAGCAGACATCAGCACATCTGAAAGGAGAAAGAAGGACATGGGCAGTGATACCTGCCCTCAGTGTCAGCCACTGTGTCCCTGGAGTGGCTGGGGACACCTGAGAATTTCACCAGCCCCACTTCAGGACACACACTCTCAGGTGCACGAGCAGGTGACCATCACACCACTGAAACCTCTCCAGGAGCTCAGCCCACAACCCAGTGACAAAGCAAACAGCTCACCCCTTTGAACAGCAGCATCTGCAGAGCTGCTCCTGATTTTTACTGCTGAGAGAACAAACCCAGGTCCTCTACAGTAGGTTATTAAAGCAGATGACAAACACTAAATGCACGCCCCTGTGTGTGGGAAGAGCCAGAGCAGTCAGCAGCTGAAGTCACTTCAGGTTCTGCCCTTTCTGTGCCTGCTTATGTGCTGTTATTGTTCTTGTGTTACTGAGGTTCCTTGCAGTGATGCCCAAGGCTTGGCATTTGCAAACCACTCGCTGACAAACAGAAGGATGGGCTGCTGGTGCTGGATGTCCTGGGGCCAGCACCCCCAGGGAGCCAAGGACTGGGACAGCTGATTGCCAGCTGGATACAGAGCCCATGGCAGCTCCAGGACCTGCAGTCTGCTCTCCCAGGGCGTCACCTTCTTCTGGGGCTGTTCCTCCTTCCAGCACAGAGGCCAAGTTCCTGCAATCACACACTCAAAACTGCATTGGCTACCTCTGGACACGCTGACAACCACACTGCCACCACTCCCACTCCATCAGCACCTGCTGGGAAGAAGCCAAGTTTTACATCATCGAGAGCCCCCAGGGAAAAATGTCAATCCCAAAAGGTTTTGTATTTTATTGCTGAGTTCTTTAAATATGTTCTCTTCACTATTTACAGCCCCAGCCTTTCAGATGGGAACAGCTCTGGGGCTCCACAGGCAGCGGCACCAACGGCGGCGTCACTGCTTGGCATCTGCCAGGGGAGGTGGTGACCTCCCAGCCTCCACTGTCACCTGCTGGGCTCTGACCAGGTCCAGAAAACAACCATGTCCCCCATAAAACGTTAGTGCTGGATCATAACTTATTAACAAGACACCATAAAGACAATTGGTGATGACACCGAGGTTGGGGAGTGCTGCCAGGACCAGCAGCAGGTGCCAGGGCTGCCCCTGCCCTGTGCATGCACAGTCTCCTCCACGGGCAGTGCAGAGTTCCAGCAGTGCACTGGACAAACTCACACCTCTCAGAGAAGAAATCTTCAATTTTCAACCACGTCTGAAATTTTTATCTGCTCTGGACCACAAGACAGTGAAACAGATTCCTCTAATGAAGAGCCAGGACACAACATGCTGACATTTTTAATCAAAACAAAGTGATTTGAAGTGGTAAAAGGGACATTTCTTGTTTTGGAACATTTAAAAATGAGTTGTCCTGTTTTAAACTGACATTTCAAAATAAAAAAATGCTTCATTCTGAATTGGTGATTTAAAGTGATATTTTGCACTTTGATTCTCCCATCTGGAAAACAAAAATCAGAAAATGTCATCAAAAGTGTTGACATTTGCCCAGGAAAAAAGAAACAGAAGTATCTTGACAAATCCACATATTTTATGCTAAAAAAGACTTTAGAGGTAAGGAAATGCTTCTAATTAATGCTGTGGGCTGGTCAGCTTGGCCAGGAGCAGACTGAAGAGTGGCTGGCAGCATCCCACTTGCTGTCCTGACCTCACCCCTGCCCACTGGGTGATGGGGGGCTGCTCCTGCTCCAGCCCTTCCACTGCCAGAGAGAATCCAGTATGGCTCAATGTGCAAGGAAACTGCTGCCCCTTGAGGTGATGTGATGGCAGGTGAGACTCTCCCCTGGGACTCTCTCAGCATATTGAGGTGATCTCTGGTGCTCCCACAGAGTTTGCTCTGCATGAGGCTTCTCAGGGGGGATCACACAGAGCCCGTGCTGTTGGAGTCCTTTTGGAGACGTGGCAGCCCAGTGTGTAAATACTGATGGCAGCTCAAAGCAGGCACTGTTTGCTCAGTGACAAAGCAAACAGCTCTGGCAGAGCTGCTCAGTCCTTCACCTGAGGCCAGAGGCAGGGCAGTGCCTGCCCCAGGCTGCCTCCAGCCAGAGTGGGGCACGTGCCCTGCCACCTGGGCCACCCCTGCCCAGGAGCTGTGCCCCAGCTGGACAAGCAGGCAGCTCCCCAAGGTGGGGCACACCCAGCAGCTCAGATTGAGGACAGCAGACACAATGGCAGGGCAGTTTCTGTGACAGTGAGTCCCCAGTGCCATCGAACCTCCCACGCACCTCCCAGCAGAGCAGCCAGGTCCCCACCACAAGACCCCGGTTCCGTGGCTGCTGCTCCAGCTCCAGCTCCTGCCTCATGCAGGGAGCACAGCCCAGCCCCAGCCCCAGAGCACACACCAGAGCCCCTCTGCAGGAGCCCATCCCCAGCTCCTGCCCAGGGGACCCTCCAGGCCACGTGAGGTTTCCAGGAGACACCCCCAAACCTCTCAGCTGGACCAAACCCCAAACTCTCCACTGGCCACTCCATCCCACAGAGGACAGCACCACGCTCCCAGTGCCAAGTATATTTAGCTCAGAGAGGCTGAGCTGTTTGCTAGAGCCAAGGAAGCATAAATAAATGACAGTGTTATCAATAATGCAACCCACACTGTCCACGCCATACTGGGAAGGGAAACCACTGAGCTGAGCAGAAGCCATGCTGGTGGCTGGGAGAGCACCTGTGGTTCAGGGGAGCACAAAGACAGGGTGCATCCCAGTGCTCCATGCTGGCAGAGGCACCCACAGCTCCCACTCATGCCCAAACTCCCATCAGAAAACAGCTCCACAGAAATTGCTGTTTTGACAGTTATCAACCTCCAGTGTCGTGAGATTACAGCTACAAATATTTGGTCTGACTTGAGATTTTTCAGCCTGGAATGTCAGTGAAATGAAGAGTGGTGTTCTGGCATGTCAAAACACTTAATTTTGACTGAAAATCTTGGTATTCTCCATTCTGTTATGTGCTGTTTGGCATTTTGTAGATTTTTTTTTTTTTTCACTAACATTTTTAGCTGCTTTTGCCTTTTGGGTCTGGAACTGTCAAATCCCCCAGTCTCTCAGACTACCAATCTCAGCTGCAAAGCAGTGTGTCAAGAGATGAAGAGGTGAAGAGATGAAGGCTGCTCTGTGTGGGTCCCTGCCCCTCCCTGTAGGCACACGTGGGCATGGGCCATCATCCACATGGGAGCTTCACCGAGGAACAGCTCCCTGCTGCCCTCCCAGACAATGACCACTCTGCCTTCACAGGAGCTGGGGATGTTTTCCTCCTGCTCCGTTAAAGCCACAGGTGGAGCTGTGACCCTCCAGCCAGAGCCCGCAGATTGCTGGAGCACAGCCCAGTGCCCCACAGTGCTAATGAGCGACTCTGTCAGGCCAATTATGCTCCAAGTCCTGCCAGTCCGAAGCATTGTTTGCAAAGGTCCACCGTGAGCTGGATAATTAGCAGAATTCCACCCAAAAAGAAGAAAGAGAGGGGTGGGGGACGCTGGCACTTTGACTGGATTCTGTGCTGAGTGACACAAACCCTCCCTGCTGCAGCCCCAACACCGACAGCCTCTGTGCACAATCCTGCCACTTTTCTGAGAGGCATTTCCATACTCCTGCTGTTTTGGTATTTCTTGGAGCCTGGGCGCCTTTGTTTGGTGCCCTGGCAGTGCTGGGCAGCCATGCACCCGGGCCACAGAGCAGGGAGGAATCCTGGCCAGAGCTCAGGGAACAGAAACCCTCCCACAGCCCTGAGGGTGTGTTACTACTTCTTGGAGGGGGAGATTTGATTTTAGTATTTATCTGAAGCAACAGTTCAGATTGCTTTAGCCCATGTCCCACTGCCCAGGACACAGGGACAGGCTCAGGGTGCACCCCTGTGTGTCCCTGCTGTACCTGGAGAACCTCAGGACAGCAGAGCTGATCCCTCCTCATCCAAGAGGAGGGTTGGACCCCCAGAACATTGACTGATGCTGCCCAAGGGAAGGTGTCCTTCCTTTGCAGCTCCTTAGGCTGTACAACAGCCAGTGAAGCTCTGTGGAGAGGCTGCTGGGCCTCCAGAGAGGCTGATACCTCCCTGTGAGATCCTGACAAGCAAGGAGACACCTCCAGAGTCACCCAGGAAGGTGCAGCACAGGCTGTTCAGTCTTCAGCAGCCAAAGAGAGGACAAAACAGCAGGGCAGGCTGGGCAGGGAGCATCTCCTCTCTCCCTCTCATCTCCTGGAAAACCAGCTGAGCACCGGATCCTCCATCCTGGTCAGGTGAGGAAATGCTCAGACACACACGGGCTGTGAGATTTGGGCCCAGGACCTCCAAAATCCTTTGTTTCTGCCCAGCCTGGGCACAAGCTGTGAGGCTGAGGGTCCTTGGGGAGACTGGTCAGTGAGATGCTGCCCTGAATACAGACCCACAACAGCAGCAGCCTCCTCACTGACAGCCCCACGCTCAGCAGTGGCAGGCCAGCAGCCCGGCTCAATTCCTGCTCCCTCTGCAGTGCTGAGGATGCTCCATTAGAGGCAAAGTTGGGAAGTGGCAGAGTTGGATGGGCCCTGGAGCTGCTCTGATGGGATCTTCATGCACAATCTCCCACACCCTCTCAGGCTGCCTTTGCTCCTCCCCAAAGGGAAACCCAACCTCAGCAGAGCCTGGCCCAGCCCCAGAGCTCCAGGTTGACTCAAGTCCTTTTGCACACTTACACTTCGTTTTAGCTCTTCATCGAGGCATAGTCACAGTGGTTGAGCCCCAAATATTGCTCATGAGGGCAGCATGAAGCACCTGCCCTCTGACCAGGCACAGAGGTGGCCTGGGAGCACAGAGAAACACAAAGGACTCCTTCCCCCAAGCATGCTCCTTCATCCTCTTCTCTAACTAAATGATTTCCAGCTTCTTGCTCGTTCCTCCAGCATCAGCAGCATTTCCTTCCCAGCCAAGATGAGCAGGAGAGTTTTGAATTCCACCATGGGCCTGTTCCTGCTCGCTCATTCACTCCATGGATCCCACCACCCCACTGCCATTGGCATTTTGAAGGCCAGCTCTGCTAAGAGTCCAAACCTCAGCCTCATCCAGTGCCAGGATTGTTTCCACATCTCACCTGTGCAGGCTCTTTGCTGGGGTGTGGTGTCCCAGCACAGATGAGCTCCTCCAGGTAAAGGCCACCCACACCCTGAACAGCCCCCCAAGCCTCTCCCTGCAGCAAAAAGGATGGCTGATGAGCAGCAGGAGGAGGAGACTCCTGCTTCCCTGCCTTGGCACCCACAGCATGGACAAACTCATGACTCCAGGATGGGGCTGGCACAGCTCCTGCTCTCCTCTGGGCCGCTGAGCCTCTACTCGTGGTGATGGGGCCGTCTGAGCCTGCTCACCCTGTGTCCCTCCAGCCACCCCCCGAGGCAGCTGCCTCTCAGTGCCACTGCCCTCCTCCAGCCTGGTCTTGGACAGAGGCAAACCCATCCTGGCTGGAGGAGCTGCGGCAGAGGAAGATTAAAGCCCCCATCGGATCCTGTCCTGCTCGAGGCTTTGGCCACAGGGGCAGCTGGTGCTGAAGGCAGCAGCACTTGGGATCCACGGCCCCTTCCAGAGTGAAGGAGCATCCTCGGCTGCAGAATTTGCCATCTCTCTCTCCAGCAGCGCTCTGCCTCCCAGAAAGGCGAGGAGCTTGGCAGTGCTGGCAGAGCAGCATCCGTGACCCGGAGCCGGTGGCCGGACACGGCCCCTCCGCATCCGCATCCCCGCACAGCCCCCGCCGCGGGCGGGCAGGGGCCGTGGGCGCCGCTGCTGTCGGACTCACCCACCAAGGAGCGCAGGGCAGAGCCGAGAAACTCACCGCAGGGACCCTCCCGAGCCCCGCAGCGGCACCAGGAGCCGTGCCGGCCACCGGGGACCGGGACACACCGCGACTGGACAGCGACGTACGGCGGCCGCGCGGAGCCGGGAGCGCCGGACCCCACGGCGGAGCCCTGCACCGGCACCCCGGTGCCGCCGGTGCTCGCCGGCACGCCGATCCCGGCGGCTCCCCGCCCCCGGTTCCCCGGCCCTCGCCGGGACTCGGCGTCCCCTCGGAGCGGCGCGGGGCCGGCGCTCGGTACCGCGCCGGGAGTC